>VXBZ01005262.1:115512-146704 GCA_013399135.1 Heliornis fulica | reverse complement strand
AAGGGGGACCTCATTAATGTTTATAAATATTTTAAGGGTGAGGGTCAGGAGGATGGAGCCAGGATCTTCTCAGTGATGGCCAGTGATAGGACAAGGGACAATGGGTCCAAGCTGGAGCACAGGAAGTTCCATCTGAATATAAGGAAGAACTTTTTCACTATGAGGGTGACAGAGAACTGGAACAGGCTGCCCAGAGAGGTTGTGGAGTCTTCTTCTCTGGAGACATTCAAGACCAATCTGGATGCGTTCCTGTGTGATTTAATCTAGGTGATCCTGCTCAGGCAGAAGGGTTGGACTAGATGAAGTTTCAAAGTGCCTTCCAACTTCTAACCTTCTGTGATTCTGTGATTCTGTGAGTCACCAGAGCACCAAGAGCATCTGCTAAGATGCTTCTGCAGCAGGTTCATACAGGGCACCGTCCTCCTGCTAACAACCTGAATGAGTTTTATGGCAAAGAGTGGACAAGATGGCAAATGTTCAAACAGTTTGAATTTTTACTGTCATCCAGAAGACACTAGTTCTGTCTATGCAGAAAGGGAACATCCAAAGAATGGGCCAAAGGTAAGAGGCTTACTGCTGTAAAAGGCTTGGGGAAAGACAAAAGGAAGTGCATAATCTAATTCTGTTGGGAAGGCAGGCACAATGATCTGTACTGACCTCATATCATATCACACTTCTAGAGGATTTCAGGACCAATAGAAAGGCTATTCTGACTATATAAAACACAAGGAACATGACTAACAACTTCAACTACCCCAGTGTTTGATTTCATTCAGGGTGCTGCAGCTACAGCCCTTCAGGAAACAGATACATGTTACCTCTGCAGGTATGAGAGCGACAATTCATGTGTACTTGGCAGAACAGAGTCTCACTAAGTCCCCTGCACTGCAGTGTAGCTGAAGGTAAAGCTAGCATCCAAACTGCTGCTCTAAACTCATTCCAAACCCAGGTATCATCTCTAGGCTGGACGGGCAGCTTGATTGAGGAGGCAGATTCCTCACTTAAATTAGTGCAAAGATGATGATCTTCCTGACCAGCTGTCTCCCAAGGTCTGCATGGTTTCCTGACGTCCATAGCCTAGATCAGCACACACAATGAGCCAGGCAACATGCCCAATGGCAAAGAAAGATTCCAGGGACATTTTTTTTATATGCCAGCAGTGATCTATGTTAACTCCTTTGAAGGATGTATCTTGGATTACAGCTATTCTCTGACCAGCCATCCATCTCTCATGTTGCTCATTACAGCAATCAGAGCAAAGCTTTCCCTATTGGGCATGCAATGTATGCATGTATGTAGATAAGACTATTGTTTTCCACAAAGAGGACAACTTCTGTTGTCCCACTTTGAAGTGGCTCACATGTAACACAACGGCTGCATGCTGTTGGCTGGTGAAGGTATTTGTTAGGCAATTGTGCTAGCTGTATTTTTATGATGAGAGTTGGAGAGCTGTCCAGGAATAAGACATTAGTAGTGAAGACCAGAATGGCTAAGATATGATATAACCAGAGGGCTGAGATATGATAATTTATCTTTGAGAAAGAGACACAGATTATCTGGACAGGACATCAACTCAGCAAGAGTCAGAAGAGCATCCCAGCATGGAGAACATTAAAGCACAAAAGTGATCCTTTAAACATTACAGAATGATTTCATTTTTTCTTTTCTTCATCTTGTTTTACTGGACTCTACTGGTCCTCCTTCAGGCTTGTAATCAGATTGATTTATTGCTTGTAGGGTCTCTGAACACTCTTGGCATGTATTTATCTCCATTTTGAACACAAAGAAACCCTAGTAGAGCTGTGGCTTCTTCACAGGCATCTTGCTGGCTGAGGTTTTAAATTTTCTTGGTAGTTTTCCTTTTTTCCTGGTCTGGTAAGAATTCTGTTTTATCTGATAGTTTGCATTAGAAGTAGGGTAATTCATAAGGGATATACAGTAGAACTATTTTCTCCATAAGGAGGAATCCACATGTGATGGGCTGCCTGGCTGAGGGGCAATGTAATGTGCCATATTCAAGTATCTTTTCTAAGAACCCAGAGTCTGCGGGAGGACTTCCTACCAAGAAAATCAGTATCTCCCTCTCCAAACCACAACATGCCGTTCAGACAGAAGGTTTGGAAAAGTCATCTAAAATTACTTCTGAAGATGCATCGTTTCTGTTTGGCAAATTTGAGACATGGTGAAGAAATTAAAAGCTCCAAGTACCATCCCACTATGCTTTTCATCCATGAGTTTTATTGACTCACGTATAAAAAGGACAGCATAGAAACTAAACAGGAGCTGAATGGGATACTGAGAACTAACCACTTCAAAAACTCACCCAAAAGCTAAATCATGGCCTGTATCTTCCCTGTCACTGGTCTAAGCATGAACACTGGTAGGAAGAGCTTGCAGTTTGCCTCCATACCAGATAATCTATAGCTTGCATGGTGAAAAATATAAAGCGCAGGTTTGAGTGTTGTTTAATGCAGCTGACAGAAGAGGGGCTCACTTGGTCCCCAGAACTAATCCTCCTCTTACCTGTCCTGGGGAAAGCAGGAAAGTTTTGGTAATAATTAGGTACTGAAGCTAGTTCTGGTGAAAACTTAACTGCTGATGTAGGACCTTGAAAGAGAACGCTGCTACCTGGCAGATTTCTGCTTTAGCCACTTGCCTTTCATGCTTACACACGTACTTGCATACATTACCTCAGGACGTGAAACACAGAAAATATGCTTTATGTTGACTGGGTCTAGACTGCTTTTTCCACTTTGAGTACACAAATTCTCTGCTGACAGTTGAATGGGCATAAACCTGACAAAGGACTCTATGTTGAGAATCATTTTTTTCCCTTGGTGATGAAATAAGCACTGCTTTGGTCCATAGGACTATTCCAACAAGTCAGGTTCTGTAGTTGTGTACAGAAAAGGATAGAGGTTTCTCACCAATGTATCAGTCTGAATACCTTGTTCCCTGAGCCATTGGGGTACATCCACCAACACAGGGCTCTAAATGCAGCTCAACTGCTCTAGCAATTGTCTGTATTTTTTACCAATTAGCCAATTCCTAATTTTGTGTGCCTGCCAATGTAATTTAAGGAAATGCTTTGTGTCTGATATACAATACAATCATTATTGTATTTCCTAAGCTTTAAACCCCAGAATGCATTGTGTCCCCCAGCTACCACATACTAAAACATTGTTAGTGCAAATTATGGTTGGTTTAGAACTTGTTTTTTAAAACTCCTCTGAAGTTTCTTCCTTAGAAAACTTCACACCCCTCATCTAATACCCATGTAGCAAATTTAAAATTCATACAGCTTGAGTAACAAAATTCAGAAAGATGATTAAGCTTCAGGGAGGAGAAGAAACCACACACATGAGGTAATGGCTCAAGAATTTCATTCCTGAAAGACTCCAAAAACTCTTTAGAGCACTATCAAAAATGCCTTTGTTTGCCAGTACTAATAGATAGAAAACACAATAAATCTAAAATACGAAGCTTTGCAATTTCAGGTGTTTAAGCTGTTTACAGATGGGTAAGTCCTGCAGGTACTACCCAAAACTACATTAGAAAACAATTTGAATACCTGATACAATTACTATTCTATCTTATTTTAACAACTTACAAATGCTGTACAACTCAGCAGGAAATAAAATTTTTCAGAAAATAACTCATCATTTATTTATATCTCGATATTGATGCAACAGTTCCACTCCTTGGCACATATCTGCATTAATTTCAAATCTACGATTTCAAACAACTAATGGTGGGGAGAGTTTAAAGCACGAAGAGCAGACATGCTGTAGCAGTTTGGCAACTAAAAGTCTCTTCTATAACTGCCTAAACAACCTCCGCTTTTGAAACACAATCTCAGTGTCGGGCCTAAACACGGGGCATTAAACCTCCACAGCCCAGGCTCTAGCCTGTACTACCCTTCCCTTCCTTCTCTTCATTCGCTGGAAAACTCCAGGCAGTAAACAAATACGTGGCAGTGCCGAGTCCTTACGGCAGTGCTAGAGGGCAACACCGCTCCTTTGAGAGACAGCGGTTTAGTATCTTCTAAGCTTGCCTAAACCATTTTCACTTTTCTAAAAATAAAGCTGCTTATCACTGTACTTAAGCTTCAGGAGCTTTAATTAGACCAGGAATTCCTCTAATGATTAGATAAAGGCCGTTACTGTGGACTGGTAACAGTCTTAAAGCCAAAAGGCACTCTCCTCCTTTTTCCTCTTTACATACTTCTTACTTGGGACACTCTAGCCTCAAATAGAAAAATTGAAAGAGAAGCCTCCTTTTATGCACATTTTAACCTTCTGTTAACCACACGGACAGGAAATAAGGATAGACCTTGGCACACCCTGACAGTAACAACTCCAACTTTGCCTTGTACTCAGAGGCTGAAAGAAAACAAAACCAAAAACACAGAGCAACTAAACTTCAAAGGAAAGTGTACACTAGATAAAAACGTGAAGCTTCAGACCCTTCAGCTGCTTTAGAAGAAAGTTCCTGAGGTCAAGCATTACAACACCCAAGGGAAAGGCTTGCATCTATAAAAACCTTTTAAGTTAGAGCATTCATGGAGGAGAGTTAACTATTTAGTACTCCTCCTGGAATGTTTATCAATGAAGCCATGTTTGTCTGACCTTGAACTGCTGATGGATTACTGCACTTGCTGGCAGCAGTAGCTGTTTCCAGAGAAGCTGCTGAGCAGCAGTGAGATCTGCCAGGAGGACAGGGTGTCACATTCTCACCTATTGTGTTTATTCACTACCACAGTCCAACTTTCCAGAGACAAGAAAACTCCTGGGATTTCACAGCAGCTATTTACTGCTTTGTGAACTTGGCTAGGCAGCCAAAGTTACTTTTAAAACATGTAATCAATATGCAGACCTATTTTAAAAGCTGTGTCGCAATTAGCACTTAAGAACCACGCAGTTTTACACTAGTTGGGTCAAATTAATTTTATTATGCTCCATGATGAATTGCCACCAGTGCAACATCCTATTCACTGTACATTTCAAAAATTCACATACTAAAAATTTCTGTTTGATAAACGGTAAACTGAATGATTGAGAAGTTCTTGCGGATTTCATACGTACGAGTGGCTAGCTGATATTGTCTATGCACACAGAGTCTTGAGATACAAAAGCCTCATGCTAGTTCGTTAATCGCTAAGGCTATCTGGACAGTGATTTAACCAGAATATAGAAGAGAGGCCTTCATCACAATGTTTAGCAACAATGCACCAGTATCATGGAATGCCATCTTCTGCTCACAGTGCAAGTGGCAGAGTGCTGAAGCATGCAGTTATGACTAACTTAACCGCTGTCGCATTTATGCCTGAAATTTATCATGTACAACCACTAAAGTAAATATTAACCTGGACACCACAGAATGTGAGTGTACTTCCTGTATGAAGAAAAAGAAATAGAAAACCCAAAAGCTTTCTTTGGCCAGTATCTACAAATCAAAGTTTTATTCAATAAGATAACATCAGAACTCCCAAAACCTAGAACAGAAGTCCGATTAATGAATGGTGATGCTTAATTATTAACTATATTACAGAAGTTCCGATTCTGGGAACATTAAAAGCTAAACATATTAAGTAGCGTGTTAAGAAAACCTCTAGGCCTCATCTGCTTAACTTTAAAATGCCCTATATGCAGTAAAAAATAAGGGAGCAGTGCCAGAAGTTATATGAAAGCCATACAAACACTCTCCTTGTACACAAGTTCTTAACTCCGCTGCCATTCGCTACCCCAGGCTGCGCTTGCACTTGATCCAACGCTCAAGCAGCAAAACTAGTAGGAAGAATTTCTAGCAGCAGAGGGCGATGAGAAAGTTATGTGCTTAAATTACTCTTGGAAGGAAGTTAGCATCCTCTGAATAATTTAACTACAACCTTACCTCTCTCACTACTTCAGCAACTTTCCTTTCTTCTCACATGACTAAATTAATTCGCTAAAGACTAGGTTGTAACTGGGTTTGAAATCCAAGCTGTATCATGCAGGTCCAGCCTGTCAAGATCAGGTCAACACTGGGTTTCAGTCAATACAACTCTGATAACTTAAATTTTTAGTTTTATAGCTTGACTACAGTGAAAGACCCAGGACACTATGCATCAACTACGCGCCAAGTATGACTGACTTAACTAAACATTGTGTCAGATAATGTTTTTAAAAAGATTTTTCTACCTGAAAGTTACGGTAAGTACAGTAATTAACGCTGCAGATATTAAGTACCCACATAGCATAGATTAGTATTTTGTAATAGGCAGATAAGCCAATGTTTACTGCACTACAACTTATATAAATGTGCAAGCTGTGAAATGAGAATCCCATTTTCCGTCCACTTATCTGAACACTATTCTTGTGAATTGGGCTCTTGATCTTCACCATAACCCTTGCTCTTAAAGCCAAGATATGAAGACAGAATATTGCCATAAAGTTCAGTACTTATTCCAAGTGTATACTCTGAGTTAATGACTTTCTGACTCTATGGATGTAGGACTGGTGTTTCAGCATTTTTTGTGTACCATAACGCAAAGACTGCAAAGTAATACCACTTATGTTTACTTTATTAGTACACCAATGTCCTACAAATTTTAAAAAGTAATTAAACATAATTGAAGAAAGCATTAAACACAGCCCTTCAGCTTGAAAAAAATCACATAAAATTGATTTTTAAAATAAATCAAACTGTAGCAATTGCCAGCCTCCAGTATAGCCCCCCGTGATCTACACTTCTTCATTCGGAAAGTAAGAGCTGGGAAGGAAAATAGGGAAAAAAGAGAAAAAAAAAAGATTAAACTTGTCTGCATCAAAAGATGCTTTTACTGCTATTAGAACGCAAAGCTGTTCCATTTAACTTCAGATAGAGTTCCCTAATTGAAGGATTTAATTATTACCGCTGTTCAGTAGCGGTCAGAACTGCTACCCTTAGGACAAGGTAATCTTCATAACTAGCTGTGCATTTCTTTAGTGATTTTGTTTTATGTAAAGCATACTGCTAAGATTTGCACTGCAATGTTGTGATGTATTTGAAACCATGCAATAGTATAAACCAGCCTCAACATTCATGTAGCATTATATTTGAAATGAAGGGGCTAAACAAAGAGCTGCATCACTTAAAGAACATAGTGCTATACTACGTTTTAATAAGAAAATTTAGATACAGAAAAAGTAGGGTATGAAAATAGTGTTTTCCTTCTTGCATTTTAACTAAATTACATTAAGGTTTTTGTCAGTCTCACAGATTACATTTAAACTCCCTTATTGATGGAATGGAAAGTATTCACATGTACATGATCACCCAGGTGTAAACTTGCACTCAGTAACAGGGAGTAGCTTTGCAGAGGATTATGACAAACCTTTACAGATTAAATGAGGTATTGCACAGATTAATAAAAAAGCAAAAGGCAACAAAAATATACAGCAACTTGGTAGAACATTTACATGATAATTTTACAGAATCCATAGACAGAAAGTAGTGTTTAGTATATCATTCACCTTAAAAAATATATATATAATAATATATGATCAATCATCCCATTCGTCATCATCCTCAAAATCTTCTTCATCGTCTTCATCCTCATCTTCATCTGTAAGACAAAAAAATAGTCACTTGCATGCACTGAATTAACACAGCAGAAGTGCTACTGATTTCTCCCGTAACTTTCTGAAAACAGAACAATCAGTTCAAGGAGGTATTTTGGCAATACTGTATTTTAAGATTTCTAGACGTGGCATTCAGTTTAGACAGATGCTGGCTGAAAAGTGAATCTCATTTGTTTCCTTTCTCACTCCTTTCCCTAGTAGGAAATATCTGTCCTGTTTTATGCAATGAGAAGAATCACAAGTTCTCATTTAACACTTACTGCTTATTACTCTTTCTTAGGGAATATGAGAGTGGCCAGCTTGTTCCAGGTTAGGTTTTAAACTTCAAGAGCAGATTCATTTCTGAAAAGCATGAGCCACTCCCCAGTTTTACTACGTAATGGGATTTCATTTTACTGTACAAGTTGATTAAAAAAAATTAGCGCAAGCCCACTGTGGTAACTGGGATATTGTCGACTGCATAGTGCACATCAACTTCAACATCAATGACCACTGCTAACTATTCAGACTTCTGCTGTTTTTATACGTATCCTAATTTAAAAATTGTTGTTATCTGTTAAAATTAAACTACTTGGTTGTTAGGCAAGAGCTTTCCCCTCCCTAGGGAAACCGCTGTATTTAGCACCCTTCTGGTAATCTCCAATATTAGAGGTTGCTAGAGGGCAGCAAATCATAAAACTGTATTGCACTTGGTCAAGAATTCCGCAGACTGCAGAATGTAGAATGTGTGTTTCAGTATCAAAGCAAGCCCTGGAAGAAAAATATATCAGACCCTACAAGAGATGTGACCAAACATCTGCTCCACAGCTACTGAGCTGCATTTATTACAAGCTAGCATTTGATAAATGCAAATTCTCTCGCAGACTTATTTTTTCCAAGCACTCAGGTGTGAGAAGTTGACTCGGTACTAGTATAGGACTAGTAAAGTATTTGATTATGAACCAGCAGGTGGCATCCAAAGCACACTGGATGAGTCTTTGCAAGAGCTTTGGTTTCTAAAAAGTGTTAAAAACGTCCTCTTCACAAAATATCTTGACATCTTCTTTCATCAGACATCTAGTGAATAAGTCAGTTGTTATGAAAAAAAAATTATTTAGAAGGACATTAACCTTGAATAGCAATTTTTAATTCAGTGTTACTGGAAACTCATGTACACCAGTAATTCAAAGCAGCAGGAATTATTCAATCAACTCATCACTAGGGGTCTGCCTAGAGCATTCTGGATCAGACCACGTGCTGCAATCCATGCTTCTTTCCAACAACATTTTATGTCGAATGGAAGTGTTAACTCTTGAGAACAAGATACCACGAGGTCAGAAAATTTTCATCAGGCTCACCTGAAGAATGAATGGCTTTGCTCCTTTTCTGCATAACTTCCATTAATGCACCCACAATTCCTGAGGTGGGTGCAGGTGTAGGTGGTGCACTCTCCTGACCATCAGATACCTTGGGAAAATGGATACATTAGAAAGACGCAGTTAGCAAAACAGAAGTTGTGCAAGTTGAGACAAACTACCTTCTAAGATTAATGAGTTTATTTTCTGCCACAAGGAAGAATGAGACTGCAGTTTGTTTTAGCTCAAGCTGAGCTTTTATTTATAAATAAAATCAACCTTTTCCCTTTTGCCATATAACCTAACTGTAGTTAGCCCATACTCAAAATTAAATATTTTAGCTCTGACAGTCATGAAGTGAGTGTTCAACTACAGAAAAGCTTCTTAATATGCCTGGCTGCATAATCATTATCGATTTTGTGCTTGGTATGTACTCAAAGTATCCTTTATTGCTTGGGTTTGTGAACCAGATTGCCTTTGGGTTGATAATCCCTTCTGAAAGTAACAGATTTTGATATTGTATATCACAATGTAAACATGCCCTCACAGTTTTCACATCAGAAGCCTCAAGTGCAGAGGAGTGCCAAAAAAAAAAAAAAAAAACAAACCAAACCCAAACCAAAAGTACCTGCAGGAAGAAATAATTTTGAAGGTATTTAGCGACATCAAGAAATAATAATAGCGATAGTCTGAGCTGGAGCACTAACAGCAGAGGTATCCCACATGGGCAGCACCTTTCCAGACACAGGCAGCCATCTTCTTACAAGCTTCAACATTTTCAGAGCAAAGGTCCATTTTAAGATTGAGGCGGAGGGAGTGGGGGCAGGAGAGAGTGTGGCAAATAATTAAAAAACACCCCTAGTGTTTGCCTTCCACTACTACTACTGCTGAATTCATCCCCTGCAGTTGTTTAGACTATTTCACTGAAGTATTCAGGTGCCACGTAAGAACTGTGAAAGACTGAAGCGCTTTACAGACGCAATGCTGTGCTACCATCACTGCTTAAAGCCTTTCAGCTAAGCAAGAAATGCTCTTGAAACAAGGATAACTTCATGCACCAATACTCATCCACAGCAGGTATGAGTTCTAAGCTTTTTCTTGGTACTACTGCTTAAAGCATCGGTTAAAAACCTCGCTGTTACGATACAGTCCAGAACAACCACAAGGTAGTGTTCACAGTCCAATACCGCTGCCATATTTAAGTCCCAAGGGACTACAGAGGAGAAACAGCTTTTACTCACTGATTTCAGCTGTATACCCTGTCGTATCTGGTCTAACAGTGCATCTCTTCCTGAGCAGGATACCGGTCGACTGTTCTGTTCTACTTTCTTTAACTGAGCGCCTTCTCTGATTTGATCCAAGAGTGCTGCTTTGTTTCCTGCAGGAACTGGGAGCTGGTGATCAACCTCTGAAGGAAGGCCTGGTGGTGGAGGAGGACCAGGAGGAGGTGGGGGAGGAGGTGGTGGTGGTGGAACAGACGACCCACTTGCTGGTGGTGGCGGCGGCGGAGGAGGGCCGGATGGTGCAGATGATGAATGCACTGGTGGTGGAGGAGGATACATCCTGTTTGGAGGAGGTGGGGGCACTGTGGCACCAGGTCTAGATGGAGGTGGAGGTGGAGGTGCTGCTGTGGGAGCTCTTGAAGGAGGTGGAGGTGGTGCCCCTCGGCCCCTAGCAGGGGGAGGAGGAGGGCCTGAGCTATGGGGAGGTGGTGGTGGAGGTGGAGGTGGTCCTCCTCTGCACGGTGGTGGTGGAGGGGGAGCTGAAATGAAACAAAATCAAATTACAATTACATGCTACTCGATGCCTTTCAGTCTTTCAGGCTAACAGAAAAAGAACAAAAGGCTTTTGCCTTGCCTTTTGCAAGGATCTCTGTGCCTGTGCAAGTATTACCAATTCCAGGTTAAGTTGAATACAGCTGAAGATAAGCTATGCTTATATGAATGCAAACCAAGTGAATAGAGCCCTATGTCAGTCATGTATTTTGTAAAAGAATCAACACTGCAGGAAGCAACTCTGGTACGTAAAAAGACTGAAGTCACAAAAAAAAAAAAGCTTGGTCATTAGTTTTGGTTTGTCCCTATTTTCTTCATAATCCAAGTATATCTTCAGTTAGTGCTGCAATTTCTAATGACAAAAATGCAGAAAAGTTTAAAAAAACCCAAACCTCTAAAGTTTTGCTGAGCTGGACAGAAGGCAAGAGGAAAAGGTTTTAGAAAACAAAACGAAATAAAGAATTTCCACTGTAAAGTCTACCCATTATTTCATGAGGAAATTACATAGGCAAATATTTTTTTAAACCTCATCTTCTAGAAACAATAAAACTCCTAAAACATTATGATGCAGCATAAACTGTCTCTTAGTTCCTTTTACTGAAATTAGTTCTAACAATATCTTTATGGAAGGGACTGTAAAAATGCATCAACTTCAAGGCTACCTCAATGCACAGGATCGTTTCTATATGAAATGACCTCGAAGTGTACTTGCTCTGCTAATGGCATTTTAAATAGCACCACCTCATTTCCTCTGTCATTAAGCATCTAATGGCTTATGGTACTTCAGGTTGTGTGGCTGTTGCATATAACTATTTAATAATCCTGGTGCCATCACACAACTAAGAAAATTCACATTTGATTTCACATGTTTTAATAGTGAGAAGGGTATTACACTCAAGAAGGTATTTCTTTACCTCTTCTATTATCTCCTTCCTGTTGCATGCTAAGAAAGTAGGCTGGCTGTGCTGGAACAGAGGGCACATCACTACAACAAAACAAAACAAAACAAAAAAAAAAGAAAAAGGACTTGGAGGTAGGAGACGTTGCCTCACTGCCTTCTTCCCTGCTCATCCTAGAGAATCAGACTGATGAACTGCTGGTTTGGGGTTTTTTTCCATTCCCTCAACAGAGTGAGAATCTCCTCTTAAGCTTCATACATTTCGCAAGAAACATACTGCCAACATTCTTGATTTAATAAAAAAAATGGAAAAAAATTGCACCAATTTTTGGCTGATATGACCATAGTTTCCTTTTCAGCCATTGGAGGCCAGCATTTTCAAATGTAACATGCTCAGTAAGCACTACAGTCAGTTTTTCTGTACTAAACAGATATTCTTTACTAAACAGATATAGATATATCAGATATAGAACATGGCCATGCTCCAGAATCTGTATTGTCTGTAGATTAGAAGTTTTCCTGTGGGGAAAGGTTTTGTTGGCATTGTAGAGAGAGAGATGCCATATTCAGTCTGTGGAAATAGGGCTTAGGACATTTTATACGGCTTGTCTGCACTCAGCCAGAGTGAAATGAGGGAGGAGCAAGGAGGGAGGCACAATTACCTCATCCTCTCTCCCTTCCCCTCCCGCTAACAGATGGTACAAGCAAAGCAAGAAGATAATTCCATTTTTTACAAACTCACATTAATCTGAATGTGGCTCTTAAAAAAAAACCCCACCAACCCAAAGTAAGTATCATTTTCTATTGATGGTATTGTCACTAAAAAAACTCCAATCAACCAATAGTACCAAAATAAGCAAAGGGCAGGAAAACCAAGAGTGGCTACTATCTGAGCAGAACGTGTCTGAAATTCTATAGTCAGCATCCTAGCAGGGTGAGTACAGAAGCACAGAAATTCTTGCAACAAAACACAGAAAAACATGTTTCAGTTGAGAAAAAACACTTCAAACATCAGTCAAGCCTACACGTAAAATTGTATAATTTCAGATAAACCCACTAAAATACTTTATCTACCTCTACCACAAAGCACAAAATTAGGTTATTATCATGCATGTTAAAGATGAGGCAGGCTTTCTTTCAATTGTATACATGCAAGTGGCCCTAAAGCTAACACATAAATAATAGAAGAATGGGCATTTAAAAAGTATTTTAAGGCTGTCAGAGAACTCTGCGGCAAGTCTTCTCAATCCAATTTTATCATCAGCAGTCTGGGATCAACAACTCTGTAAGCATTTAAACAGAGTTTAGATTACAAAAACAAAGTGACAGATTTCTTAGAGGGGGAAAAAAAAAGGTAACTAGTATTTTGCTTGTAATTTAACTAAAAAGTTTGACTATCGTTTTTAGCACTGCAAACAGATATGGACTAAGGTTTCTCATCTAGGAAAGAAATCACACAGCAGCATGAATACTTCAAAGCATATGCTCAGATGCCAGCTCAAATACATACCACTCCACCGTGGGGGACCTAAGGAATAAACATAACAAAGTCACCGTACCCTGAATCTGTATCTCTTCAGTCACTTGAACAATTAATTCACTAGTCTCAAACTGCTATAACTTCAACAGCATTTATACTGTATTTCTCTCGAGAAGTGTTCTAGGCAAATTTTGGAAGCCTGACATTGGCAGTGTAATTTTCCAGACTGACTTGCTGTGTTCCACTAGACAATGCACCAGCTGAGATCACATGCAAAGATTAGGCAGGATGTAGCTCATTTGAGAACCTTCTTGCAGCAGAAGCCTGCTCAAAAGTAGTACTTTTCACTTTAAATTAGAAAAAGGGCTTCTGGTTTTTTTTTCTGGTTTGATATTTGTACAAAATTTGTAGGCCTCTAGCTGTGGCCAGGTTTGTTACACAGCATTGCCAAGGTAAATGGGTATCACACAGGCACACATCAGACGTGATGTGCTACCACCCGAACTGACTGACAACAGGAGTATTGCTTTTAAGGGTGTAAAATAATAAGATATATATTATAAAATATGAACTCAACACAGTCTGGAAAATCTATGAAGAATACATAGCTTTGTAGTCAGTCACGGTGTTAATGGGAATTACTTAACTGACCTATGTAATAACGTTAATCATCAGGGACTTTCTTAGGGGTCACACATGAACATTTTTACATAGTGTATGGTGTACAAAAACATGAAACCCAACTGAACTGCGGTGACATGAGGTCCAGAGAAGACGACCAATAATTACACATCACCAACAGTTTCTATTCTAAATCTTAAGGCAAAACCCACCCTATTTTTTACACAGAAATTAAAGAAATCCCACCTTGTCTGCGCAGTTCATTTTTAACAGCTTCCACGCCTCCAGTTTTTTCAATGAAATCATAAATGACCTTTGAGGTTTCTTTGTCTTTTAGTTGAGCTTCTGAAATTCCACAGAGATCAAACAGGTTTTTCAATTCCGGGTCTAAGTTGTTCACCTGCAAGTCAGGTATGTTAGCTTTAAGTGGCTTGAAACACAAAAAATTGAATTTATTATTTGAACTGGTAATAAAAGCCCACAAACTCTGAAGTTCAGAGGAACAGCAAAGCCAAGAACATGCCTCTGAATTGACTTTTCAGTCAGAAAGGAATACTTCAGAAGTGGTAAAGTCTTGCAAAAAAGCTTTACAATACAAACCCAAAACTTGAAACCAAAAAAAATTTTGCATGTTTTCCCCTCAATCCCAGTTCTCTACTATTACTTTTTACTTCAACATGTCTATATTTGAATAATATCATAAAATTCATGATTTTCACTGTTTTGATGTACAGGTTAAGTTTATTTAATGCTAATCTTCACAACTTACATTAAAAAGACTCTAAGCTTTTAGTTATTCAGTGTCTGGAATAGTTTAAATTACTTACATCAAAACCTGTGTTTGGATCCCAACCAACATGTCCAATATGTCTAAAAAAGCAGAAAAAAGTCTGTTTAATGAGCATGAAAAGGACCACATTAACTAAAATAACAGGACATCAAGGTAACAGGAGAGCCCTATCAGCTTCCACTTCTAGGCTGGCAAATCACACTCACTTCTCAGTGTTTCTCTTGAAAATGAAATAGTAAAGCTGTCTTTACACTCTGTTTTTGTCTTGTGTCAAAAGACCAAGTGAAGAAGTTATTTTTTCCCCCCTTAGGTTACGATCTGTGGCAAAACATGAAAGCTCTTTATTTTATCAAAGGAAAGTCAGGATTGTTCTCAATTGCCATCTTCCTAGGATTCTAGTAGCCACCATACATAGCTATGTCACACTATAATCAACTAAACAGACAGGAGATTTTGTGCCCCTCGAAGCTACTTGGTGCAACTGCGGTGGTTGCTGCAACCATCATGTTGCCAGCACTCCATGTTTGGGGTTTCATTTTGCCAATAGCTCATTCTAGGAACACACCAGAGTCTTCACCAAGTCCACTTCAGAGTTTTAAAAATATCAAGTGAGCCATCAGTAGCCAACAGAGTCTAGACTAAGCTTGTCAAATTACAGGGACTGTTTCACCATACTGTAGTGCCTAGCACACTTGCTTGGGTCTGTTAGTACCACCAACAGCACAAGTTTTCTTAATGAATTTATGAAGCTTGGTGATCAATTTTGGCCTTGGTATAACGACATTACATAACTACTTCGTTTGAGGGGCAAGAAGTTAAAAATAATATCTGGATTTAAGATGACATTATGCAACCAAAAAAGGCAAAAAGGGAATCCTTCTGTTTTGCCTAAATATTTAAATGCCTTTCACTAACAAAATACAAGACTTATTGATTACAGAATTCTGGATGTTAAGTGACAGCTTACTTCACAGAGGTAAGACACTCATGTCCTAATAGATATTGTCATATCCCATTGTAAGGTATTAACTGGCATATGGAAGTTGACAGAAATGTACCTACAAATACATTCTTACCCATATATCTCTGCATCTGTGCAACTCATAACGCCCTTCTAAGAGGCTGTTAGAATACAATCCAGTTTAGTGTACTTAATCAATATTCAAGTTTATATGGAGTAGTGTCAGCACTATTTCTCCTTTATTTTTCATCCTTCAGAGTAAAGAGGTTACTTGTACACATGGACTGTACACATAGTTTTCAGAGGTCTTTTTCAATGAAAACACATACTTACCAGGTAATTAAGCAAATCTTATGCTACTTAAAAGAATGTATACAGCAAGAATTTTTTATTAATGTTAAGCATAATTATCCCCCCCAGAACACTGCAAGTCCACACCTGCCTAGCAGAAGGCATTTAAAATTATATCTACTGATCACAGCCTTGATCCAATATAAACAGTGACAGTGTTGGTCTTCAAAGTATTACTGCACAAGTTACATACAAACTGTCTTACTGACATACTTGCCTAACAATGCTAAAAGCCAATTCCCACAATGCCAAACACCGACTCCCACGTTTTTCAAAGCCAGCAATTAAAACCATCTTACACTGTAAGATGACACTTAGCTGCACTCTACACAAAAATTAACTAGTCCTGAGGTCGAACAAAAATAGTCTTTCAATCTTCTTTTGCAAAGGTCCACCACTTAAAATGAATTGTCCTGAATAACCAAATGTAATGTTAAATTTAGTTTGAATTTCATTTAATATTTTATCATCTTATCCTCAGCCACTCTAGGTCTCCTTTAATATTTTATGCATGCACACAATGTTTTGTAATGCTCAGAACCTCACAGACATTATAAACAATGTCTCAAATTCATTCTGTGTCTCAAATTCATTCTGTGTCAGCACAACCCCTCCCAAAAATTCTGATCTAAGAATCTAACGCAAATCCTCATTTCCATATGGCAAAAAAACTGCATCAGTAGAGCTACAAAGGTGACCAGCTAACAATCATTATTCCATTTTCTTTCTTTCACTCCTCCTCTTCTGCATTTCTCAGTTTAGGCGACATTAAAAGACACGGCACTTCACTGATACTCAGAACAGAAAAAACGTGGCTGATGTCTGAAGCATCTGAGCAATCTGGTTAGGGAAACGTTCTCAGCCCACCTCTCATTTTACTTTCTGTCCACTACTCCATGCTAGCAAGCTCTCACAATGCTGCACAGTAATGTTCTGTAGCTGGTAACAGCCACGTGAGTTTTACGGAGTTTTATTCTGGGAAGGCACGTCAGTGGGAGTGATGCAAAATAATGGCTCAAAAGAACAAGACATTCCCTTGGCATGTAAACCTCATATTGGTTTTCTGATACTTCACAGAAACTGATCTTTCCAGTTCACTCGAGCTCTTTAAATTCCTGTTAACTTAGCAAATAAAGCCAGAAGATTAAAAAAACCTACAGCTCGAGAAAACAACAGTTCATCTAGTAAACTGACCAAATCAAAGTTTCATGACAGCAAAGCTTAAAATGGTGCATCATAGCTACTCTAAATGAATGAAGGTATGCAAGAAACAGTATTAGAAAAAAAAACCCAACCCATTCCTAAGATGTATATACACATGATGTACTTTCACCATAAGATACAGACACCAGCCCATATTCCAGATTAAGTAAGTTTGTAAACAGAAAACCAGAGGTAAAACCATGGCTAAGTCATTTCTGCTGTTCTGGCAAGTATGGACCCATGTGTGTATTGTGTGTGACAAAGCACAGGTAAGCAGGCACAGCCATACCAGCAAGTGTTACAGCATTGACCACTGAGCCTAATGCCAGTCTGCACTGAGCTGACCACTGCAATAAGCAACTTTTATGCAGGTAAATTGCTTTCTAAACTGTTTTAGGATAGCAAGCTACTCTGTTTGCAGTTGCAGTGAACTCCTCACTTGTGTTTAGACTTTTACACTCCAGAGAACTGCAGCTAGCATTATTCACTATAGTTTAGGTTATACATGATAGCCACACGTTTATAAAGAAGCCCAACCCAAAACCAAACCCCAACTCAAAAAAATCCTTACTGGAAATTAGATGGTGTTCCAATATCTGCCTTTGTCAATCTTCTCTTTTTAGTTTTTCCTTTCTTCTTTTCTTTGGTATATGAAATATTGTTGACTTGTGGAGCATAAAATCTGTTAGTTGTAATTTCTGGGTTTTTTATATCAACAGTTGCCATAGGTAGATTTGGGCCTGTGAAGTCAAAGTACAGGATTTTTATTATGTTGTTTCAAAGAAGCCATATTTAACCTACAAACTTTTCTGAGTGTCTAAATACTGTGTTCTGTAACCATAGTTCTACATCTGGCTATGTTCTGGATGTCAGAAATACTTTGCTGAATAAAAAAATACTCCAATGATGATAAAGCAGAGCAATGACAGAAAAAAATTCTAAACCAGAATTTCTTTTTTTTTAAATTTGTCAAAAAAGCAATTTCTAAACTAAAGAGCATTAATATGCACTGTAGCCACAATCCTAGAAAAGATTGAAGAAATGAGTGCCATCAACAGTAACACCCAGCATGCCATTACTTTGGCAGCACAGTAAACCGAGTTTAAAGGTGAGGGAACCTCTGCTTAAATCCCAAGTGGAAACACTTTCTGCCACTGCAGAACTACAACATCACAAGATGGCTGCTTGGGGGCGGGGGGGGGAGGGATACACTTCTGTCTTCAACTGTATGATTTCATACTGCTTAATCTTTTATAAGTTTAGGAAAAAAAATAATATTTGAAGTCCCAGATAAGAAACAAAGCCTTAAGAGCAGTAACAGAGAAAACCGCACTGGAAGTAGAAATTAAACAGATGAAGAATGAGGTTTAAAAACATAATTAATAATTATAAGCAATTCCTAATTACTACTATCAATATTGAAAATGCACCTGAATTATACTGCCCATTTTAGTGTTTTAAATATTACATTACTTGCATAATACTAACAGATATATTTATATGTATAAATTATATAGATATAGGTGTATATACACACACACACGTATATCTAACATGTTTTCCATTCAGGTTTCTTAGCTTTGACAGATTACACTCATGCAACAACAACTAAGTAATAGTAATATTTAAATGCCAAGAGGCATTTTGTGCATTTTTATACATACACACACATACACATACTAACGTTTTGAAAGAAACCCGCAAAAAAATATAAGCAATCTGATTCATCCAAAACCAAAACCAAGCAGCCAACTTAACACCCGTTTGGCCACAAACAGTTTGAAAAGCACCCTCCACTGAGTTACTGCCCAATGACTAGTATCATTGACTAATATGACTAATCAACTAAAATAAGATTCATGCGTCCAGCCTTACTGGGCAGATGATAAAACAAAACATCTAGTTAGACACTGATAAATCTGAACCTTATTTTGACATTACTTTTTCATAACTGCATTTTATATGGATAACTAACTTCTAAGCATTCTGAAAGGACTGACACACCTTAGGTTTCCCAGTCCAAAGTCCTAATCGTAAAGGAGGAGACAATACATTTGATAACACAGCTGACATTTGGAGTTTAACACCTCAGTGGGAAGCACCTAATACTGCCAGAAGAAGAAACAAGAACAGAAACAGGACACTGGGCTAGACAAAACACATCTAAACTCCTACGTTCCCTGTAGGACTCTTAAAACTAAAAAACTGCATCGAAACCACAGGAATAAATTCTGAAGTGTGTTTTCTGCTAAGCAGAAATGCTTTGATTTAGAAATGTTATGATCTAGACAGCTGTCCTTTGAGAATACTAAAACCAAAGTCACTACATACAACCAAGCAAAACAATTTGTACTGTTGAACTTACGCTTGAAGTTAGCGTTAATTCACTAACAGCCAAATATTATCACTCAAAAACTTAACAAGTGGAGTTTAGTAAACCTTCAGGATTAACTGAAAGCTATGGTGTTCATTTCATTAGATTCAAAACAAAAAATACTGTAGGAGTTGATTTTCACTTTCATCTCCTATTTTTTTTTCTCACCACAATAGTGATATTTGTTGTTTCAAAATCTATACCGAGGTTCAGAAAGGAACAGGTACCTTAGCATACCTAGAATATCAAGAACTTCCTTTCTCACAATTCCTGTCAGTCATTGAAATTACACCTTTTGCATGTAAAATCCTGAAGTAACCATGCACTGTTTTAACCACGTAAAGCAGCAGCCATTTGCAATAAAATAAAAATGGCTGATAGCCTGACACTAATAATATTCATACCAGAGATCACAGAAAATTCTTAGATGAAATTTTTCTTACCGTCAGTTTTAGACCTTAGGTGTCCACGAGGGATAAAAGAACCTTGTAAAGAATTGTACTCTTCTAGAACTGCCATATTGATATCCAGTAAGATTTTTCCCATCATAAGACATGCACCTTCCCCATCAGGTGTAGATAGCTCAATAAATGAAGATGCAAGGGGCATATAGAGCTCATCATTAGGAAGTACTTGACAGTACAGTGGCCTTAAGCATCCACTGCTATTGGTATCTGTGACATCTTCAGAAGGAGGTCCAGAAAAGGTAGTACAGAACATTTTGAAATGTTAATTCTATGAAATTCTTTCTATTTTATGTAGACCCTCTCTAGGCATCTGTTTCAGACTACGAACAGCCCTACAATAAATACAAACTGTTCTAGTTAACATGTGAGAGAAAATCCCGCCACACGGTTCTTAAAGATTCACTCAAATCCTAATTCTCTTCCAAATCCTTATTTCATCCAGAGCTTCACTAAGAGATCAGTGCAACCACCATCACTCTTCTCTATTTGTATAAAGAGACCTAGCTATTACAAATGAGTGGAACGTAAATACCAGGAAATTACAGACTAATACATTTTACATAACTGCTAATGCCAATTTGATTTTAATCCTGCACGTCAAAAAAATCTAAATCTGCACCACTGAAAATGTCATACAGAAAGAAGGAATGTTTTCTTTTCTATTCCACTTCAACATATGGGGAAAATCCAGGCAAACAAGCCCTACTAAAAATTCCCCACAGCATTTCAAGTATGGATCACGTGAGTACAAAAATGTGACTGTTCTCATTTTTCAGTTTTAAAGGTAATTATGCATTGATACCCAATACAAAAGGTGGCAGGTGTTCCTCCTCTCAATAAAATTTCACTGTGTATGAAAACAAAACAAAACCACCAGTTGATCCTACAACACTGATTTTATTGTATGTACCTGCTCTAGTCTGAATTCTGAATATGAAAATGCAGAGTCTGTATAGAGTATAACCACCTGAGGCTATAACCTATACCCTGACCGCATCTCATCTGTGACTACAGAGGGCACAACCACACTTAGCTCTGTCAGCAGAGAAACCAGGAATTAAAGAATTTGACAGAATCAGAAAAGAAAAACAGACAGGTTGTGAAAAGAGTGCATGGATGTCCCAGGGATAACGTTTACTAAAAATCAGAGACGGTCAGATCTTTGACCGGTGACTATAAATCTGAAATACTGACCATAAATCTGTTTCTACAGATTTTTCAGGATAATAGAACTAATGAATGTAAGTTTAGTATGTGAGTATTTTTCTCATAAATATGCTGTTGCATGAAGTTTTACAGGATGAATTAGGAAGACTATTTTAAAAACAAAGGATTTTGAAGACTTCGTTTTCACAGATTTTGTTTTCTTAAATCTTTTTCCCAATACCAGATAGCAAATTAAAACAAATTGTTTGTGTTACTGTTGGTAACATTTACAGTAGAGACAAAGGCTAAATTTTTTGTGGTATGTGGCACTGAAATCACCACTGCTGTTCGCTTTCCTATGTGTGCTGCAGGTATCAGGGATGTGCTGTTTAGTGAACAGAAACAAATGCTGATCAATAGGCAGAAAAGTTAAAACCCTCCAGCTCAGGAAGGCTGGCAAGATGACCATGGCTGATATTATTATGACTTTTAAAACTAATCAACCAGTCCCAATTGAGGGCATTGATACTAGAAATGTCCACTCTAAATTGACGATTACCTAAATAACCTCAAAATAACACACTTAAGAAAAAAAAGGAATTTTTCTGAGAAGTATTCCACATGGGAGGGTGGGTTATTTGGATATAAAGGAGGTCAGTAGTTCCCGTAATTCATGATTATGGCAATGATTACCTATTTTGCTGACCTGCCATGATGCTTGGATATCTTGGGTAGCTCAAATTTAAGACTACCTCCTCAGACAAGGGGGAAAAAAAAAAAAAAAAACATCACACTGATTCACAACTTTGATTCCTATCAATCCCTAGGATCTCCAAGGAACTTATAACTTCACAACAGTCACATGTACTCCTGAGAGGCAAACAGATTCAAATAATCCTTCCCTCATTCTTAAGAAAGTTGAATATATGGCATATGTCCAAAGGTCATACTACATAGACATATGCACAGAAATTTAATTATTACTAATTTTATTGTAATTTCTAATTAAGTTCTAATTTACTAATTACTTTTTACTAAAAATAAAAAGTTTTAAGGAATTCTGTCATTATTATGCCTGCCTTGAGACACACAGGCTAACTTTTAATTTCAATATTAATTTCTGTAGTGATCCTATATATGTATATTCCGAAGACCACGCAGTAAATGCAAGGTACAAAGTCACCTTCTCCATCTAAGCTGGAGGGCCTTTGTACTATTTGCAATAAAACACTCCTCCAAAAACATTCTTTACAAATGCCAGCTCAGCCTAAAAATCTTCAAGCTGCAACTAAACAAATCCCAAAGGACAGCAAGAAAAGAGTAAAATAGTAGTCTCCAGAATAACAGTTTACTGCTTTTGCTATCACATATCTACCTGTTATGGTTTAACCCAGCAAGCTGCTAAAACAACCACAAAGCCATGTTCTCACACCATCCCCACAGTGGGATGAGGCAGAGAATCAAAAAGAAAAGTAAAAAAAAAAAGTAAAAAAAAAAAGTAAAAAACCCTAATTTGATGGAAGACATGATAAGGCAGTAGGAAGGAAAAGAAAATACAGCGATTCATGTAAAGAGCTCACCATTTGGGGGGTCTCGTCTTTTTTCTGTTGAGAAAGAAAAAAGAGCTGTTAGTCATAGATATCACAAGAAAAATTGTTTCTAAATTGTCATTTTTAGTGAATCTTTCAATGACCTTGAACGCAAATTTAAAAATCTAGTAATATTCTTAAAGTCGTCTTACTGCGCAGTTGAAACAAAGCATTACAAGACAAGAAAAGCCAAATCTGAGACAATAATCACAGGTTTCAAGTGAGCAAATCAAGCAGAAGCATCAGGAAACAGCTACTGACTTGGTTTCAGACATTTTGACTCTGAAGTAAGGCGAAATATGCAAAAAGCAGCTCTTTTGGTATAACTTTTCTAAGCAAGATTTTTGAAGTGTTATCACAGAATCACAGATTGTAGGGGTTTTGCTTTCTGATTTCCACTGAATTAAAACTGTTCCTTCTGTTTTATTTGAATTATAATTAGCACTTTTATACAGTATTATTCTCCCACAGCACGTAATTTTTGTTGTTTTGTGTAAAGGAAATAGAACACAGAGGGCTAAGTCACTTCACCTATGTTATCCAACAGGTAACTGAACAATAAGGAACAGAACTAGAATCTCCCTAGTAATCATCTGATCACTCGCAATGGCAGGCAAACTTTAACAGACTACGAAGAATCTGGCTTGATGGTGTCAAATGTAATTGTAAACATTTCACACCTCAGTACTCTCAGGCTATAATAGCAAATTCTCCTTTAAAGGAGATCTTTCACTGACTATTAATTCCTAACCACCACGTTTGCCTACCCTGCAATCCACCACAAACAGCATTCACCTACCCTGCAACCACCCTTCAAAACTGCCTGCATGCAGTTACATCATTTGTGTACCTACACGCGCACAATCTTAAGAATTTTGGATTTAGCAGTACCCACGTGGGCAAGCAGTTTGTCATTCACCAAAAAGCCACCGCTCCAAGGAAGGCTGTACAACCCTCCCTTTCAGATCTGGAGTAGGTGAAATCTGACAGGGATTCCCCAAGGATTTCATAATCAGAATTTCTAACAGACATTTTGCTTTTCAGCCAGTCACAGAAAATCTGCTAGCTTACTATATTTTTCTAGGCACAAACTAAAGGGGAATTAAGGAGGTACCTCCACAAGAGGGTGTTGATTTTCACCTAGCAGCATTGTGGGTTTATTAAAATCAACAATTTAAAGCGTGCAAGGTAAGTCAGCCTCGTCAGTCAGCTGATCTTCAGGTAGAAATAAAGAACATGTCAAGGTCGTCACTTTCAGAGGAAGAGGACCAAAACCCCTTGAGAAGAAACTTTTGCTGAGCAAGCTTTCTGAAGACAGTTGGCTCTCAGCTCACAGCAGGTTACTTCTAGGTAGAGAACACCGGCAAGGGTGCCTCAGCAAAAGGTATCAGGTCTGAGGCAGGGTGGAGGGAAAAGGCTTTCTGCCCAAATACTGTGCTTTCTCTTCCTAGAATATTCAATTTAAGAAACCACTGATGCAAGTACTGCCAAATAATAATAATAAAAAAGCCAACAACCCCACGCTCAAACTCAACTTTTGGAACATAAGAGTTTTATTCAACAACTCGGAGACAGCAAAGGAGAGTGCAGGACTGATTGCAAGTAATTTGGCACAGGATGGGAACCTGGCAAAAGCAGGAGGTATTCATAGGAAGTGTTAAGTGGCCTTGGGCCAAATCATGGAAATCCATTACTGTTTTCATTAGAAGAAAGAGTTCAAGAGAAAAGATAGTGGAAAATAAAGCAAGACATTTTAAACATTTCCTGTAATTTTTGCTGGGTATAAGAAAGATTATTTGTAGCCCAAAGATACTAGATCTGTTTTTTCTGGGTTTCCCACTGATGACTAGAAAATATGAACTCCCATTCTGAAGTGCAGATGACCTGACTGGTGAGTGGTAGATTTTCCTCTTTTGAAAATGAGGATGCCTACTGATCCAAAACAGACCAGCCCCGCTGGCTGTGTATATCCAAAAACACAGCTCTCTTCCATAAGTATTCCTACAAAGAAGTTTGATCTCTGCTGAGACTTTAATCCAATGCAAGCTGAGCACTTCAGAGATGCCTGTCTCCCAGGCAGCAAAATCTGTAATCAAAGACATACACAGAAAACCCCCAAACCCCACAACCCTAAACAATCAAAAAAAAACCAAAAACCAAAAAACCCCTCTCGATGTTTAGCATCCACGTGAGGAGCTAAAGCTTGTGGAGGAAAAAGGCAACTTCAGAGCTCCTGCCCATGACATATATGACAGGTCCACAAAAATTAGTCGAGAAGCTTCCTTCTTCAGAAAGGCAGTTTGGTTCTACAAGATCTCATCTAGATGATCCTGCTCGGGCAGGGGGGTTGGACTAGATGATCTTTCAAGGTCCCTTCCAACTCCTAATGTTCTGATTCTGTGAAGTCTCTGCTGCCCTTTCATGGCCAAGTGCTAAGCATGTGGAGAGGAGAGGACACATGTACACACAATATTTTTGAGGCAAAATGATAACAATAAAAGCTAATGGTATCTATGTGTAAGAATACCCAAAGTGAGAGTGTATTACACTGACAAGCACTTAGGAGAAAAAACACTGTGGTCACCCTGCTTACTAGAAGAACTATTTTGGATTGGTTTAAGAAGTTGATGGAGAAATCATTTAAGTAAATTTACCAGATTCACTAATTATAGCAATTTCTTCCTAATTTAAAAATTTAACTAAGAAAATAAATCAGAATTTAGTTAATGAAAACCAGCTGATAATGAAAAGATTAAAGCAACATACCAGTAATTCTTTCTCTGCCTTTCTCCTTCGTTAGATACTCTACATTTGCAAGCTTTTTAAGTTCTCTATTTGGAGCCAAACTTTCCCCTCTTAGAAACTCCAGATGCATTTACTCAGGAGCTGTATGCTGGAGTACATTTCATGCAGAGTGAGGAAGAGAATACCATTGCCTCTTCTTGCAGCCATTAGACAATATTTTGTGTACTAGCCTTGGCTCCAAGATGTGTTTCTGTGAGCTAGAACAACTGTTCTTGCTGCCTTCCAACAACATAAGCTTTCCATAAGACTCCTGAAAAAGTCTCCTAGCAAGCCCTGAATGGTGTTAACAGTCTGTTAAGTGATCACATGGAGTACTCAACTCAGCTGAAAGCAGATCAGATGGCACTGGTATGAAATGAAACATTTTGCAAGGCATGGGAGTAAAAATCCCATTAAAACAGCAAAGCATCACAAACACCAGACTACTACCTCTGTGTTTGAGAAGATGCTTTAGGAGTACACACACACAATTTATAAATACTTTATAAATAACATACAACTCTTACTTTTCACATATATAAATCTATGCATAAGTTAAAGTATTTTTCTCTCTATATAAATACCAACAGCAAATCAGCAACACCTGTTATTTTAGAAGCACAATTAGTTAGTCTCATCAATGACAAATACAGAACTCCATCTGGTGTCTTGACTAAGGAATCTCACAGTTGTTTCAATTATTGTTTTCCAGCTCTTAGGGGGGGAAAAAAACCAAAAGCTCACAACACTCTTGTTTCTTTTTCAAATTAAAGTTGTGTTCAGAAAGTTGCATTTAGGGTAGGGGTAACTGTTTGTTAAAAAGACTATGTATGGACTGAGCTTATTCCGCAACATGAGTTTGAGCATAAACCCCAAGATACCAGCTCAAAAAGTAACAAGAACATGCCATGTTGTGTTACATTGTCCTGCATGAAATATATATATATATATATATATATGGAAGGATAGAGGTTCTTCTCTGTCATGCGAGCAGTAGATTTGACTGAACCACTATTTTCAAAGTTTGCTAGGACCAATAATGCAAACATATTTCCTCCCGAGTCATGTTTGTGCACTTTATCTCAGTGTTTTAGACACATAATAGAGCAGAACTTCAGGAACTGGAGATGCAAGCTAATGCAAGATTACTTTTACACAACAAATACAAGAAACTTTATTAATGCCATTTCTTAACAACCCCACTTCTTGTGAAATCCTACAATCTTATTCTAATTTTGAACAGAGAGAATCTTAAGTCACTTATGCTTTTGGAACAATTCCTCTGCACCAGAGTTATCATGCCCAAATGAAATCCAAGTAAATACATATATATCATATAGGTTCCCATGAACACTTGTGAGGATGGCACTACAAGATGAAGGCTTCCTCCTTTTACATTAGTCTACACTGCTCTGCTACTAAAATTCAATTCCAGAACGGACTACACATCCTGTGCTTGAACACAAATTCACACTACAGCTCATGCAAGCCTGAGCACATCCACATGTCCACAGCCTGTGGCTTGTATCACCTTACTCTTCATGGACGTATGGCTGTCTGACAGGCAAGTTGTTTATGAGTTCCCTGGAAAGGGACCAAGAGAAGATCCGTAGGAAGCCTGAGCTCCCTTTAAAACACAAACCGTGTTCATGAAGCGTCTTGCAGCTGAGACAAAGCATGCTGTGCTTCAGACTGTCCTGTGCTAAGGACAGTATAGGCACATTACGTTTTCTGTTCTTGACAGAGGACAAGAAAGATCACTAATTTTGAATAAAAGATATTTCTCTACTAATGCTGGACCAATGCCCAAAATTCATTCACATAAACTACTGAACATACCAGATGGTAAAATCTTTGTTACAACCCACTTGGGCTGAATTTAAACAAATCGGTTATAAACAGCCCAGAACTAAAAGAGGTTTTAGTCAAATGTGAAAACAGTTTACAGAAAAATTTCTAGTTTTTCCACTGACAGCTTACAATTTTTGCTTCATCCCAACCTATATTTTAAAACACCACAACCTTGGAGTATTAGCTTACAAGGAAGTTTGGTACTCCTTGCTGTAAGTTATTTGAGAAAAGTATTGCTTTTGCACAATAGAGAAAAGTACGCTACAACAATATAACTGCTCCTAAAAATAGATATAGTAGTGTCTCACATAGCTTTCAGACACAGAAACAGAATGCTACCTCCCCCCAGAACACCACAAACAAGCCTGAATTTAAGATTAATTTGAATATTTACCAGATTTTCTCTGTCGTCGTCCAAGTAAATCTGTTACTGTTTTGCGGAATAGTTTAGCTTCTTCTTCATTAGCAAAATTAAGACCAACTTGACATGTCTGAAAAACATTAATATTCCCCCACCCATGACTAAGAAAATGTTTCAAAGGCTTTCTTAAATATCTTCTTACACCTTCTCAAAGTATAATCAGAAAAAAAAATCATCACTGCAGATTTAGAACCAAGTCTTAGTGAAACATTCTATCTTAGGAACGTTTGTCTACTAATCATGTTTCTAGAGATCATGATTAACAAAAATCTTGTAGCTTGAAATCAAAGGAGGGGAGGAAAACTTTAAGAATATTAAGATACTTCACAGGCATCATCTGCAAGTCAAAATGTATTTTCATTAAAGTGTGTTGAAAATAAACAACTGCATTTTAGGCTTCTTCCCTGTGGATTAAGTTTTCTAGTTGAGATAGAAAAATATCTTTTTAGAAAGAAATTTTAAAAGATTCAAGTAACACATGAAATATACTTTTATAAATAACTTACAGAACAAAAAGTCCTGTTACATTAAAAGAAGCTACTGTTCAAATAAAAAACATTTTAAAAAAGGTATTCATAGATGTTGAGACTCACATCTCCAGCGAAAGTATGAAAATATCCTCTAGGACTATTATATACAAAGTTATTGTACAGCTCCTGCTCCCACAATAATTTCCCATCCTGAAAAATAAAAGAATAATAATAACTTTAGAGCCTTAGACGAATTGCAGAGTTTAACTTTTTCACAATAGAACCTATCAAGGAGATGGAAGCTGCATTGTGTTAAGCATCTACCTTGCTTTTAACCCAAAAAATTAGCTCAATCAGAATAGTCTTCTTCAGTTCTTCCAGAAGTTCCAGTATATAAGACTATTTAATCAGGTCACTGTGTTCTCTTCAAATTCCTGGATGTTTATCTCAGGCTTGACTTGAAAACCTGTGAGATTTTTATTCCCTTTAAGGTAACTTTTTGAGAGGTTCCATATGTTTAAATGGCACTATAGCTCAGCACCCAAGGAACAGGCTTCTCAATAAGTCTAATAGTCAAGCAACCAAATCACAAAGTCAAATACAAGTACAAACTGGCAATCCCAAACAAATCTGAGACATTTCAAGCACTGAATGCTGACAGGTAACAAGCTGTTCATGGTTGCAGAGATAATGGGAAGCTTTCCAAAGTCTCCAAGTCAGCAGGACTTGTGTTTTCATAACCAAAATGATACTGAGAAACATATCTGGGACATTTTGTATCTTAGTTCCCACTGTCTCTGTGAAATTTGTAATAGGACAAAGATCTTCAGTATGAATGTGTATATTTGTGGAAGGAAAAAACCCCACCCTTTTTGTCATGTAGCTTCCACATGCGCCAACACACTAATCAAAAAGATTGCTTCCAACTCTAGAGAAGACAGCAACTATTTTTTTTAATATCATACAAAGTACTGTCACCCACTAGAATTTTGACAGCTGTCCATATCAGTGACATGATACTGACTTTCAGTAGTTTGACTAATCAGGTCTGCAGAGGACCACTTCTGTCACCAGTAAATAATTGCATCTGATATTTATTTGATCCATAAAAACTGACACCTGTGAAATAATTTAAATTTAGAATACCTGAGAAAGTTTCACTTGCCTATAAGCACTGTAATTGTACCACTTAAAGTACAGCCATGTACTTGAGAATTTCTGAGTTGGTAGCTTCAACAACCTACACTCATGCAATCCAAAAAGGAGAATGAATGCAACCAAGCTTAAAGAGTCTGAAAAAGGAGAAAGCAAACAAAGAAAAAGAGAGATGCTTACCTTAATGTCAAATACTCTGATAAAATATGACCTCTGAGGATTGTCCTTTACAAGGCAAGCTACACCACAGCACTTCTTTGACCACATGGCATTGCGATCTGCTGCATATATTTGAACAACTGCTGATGACATTGTCTAAAAAAAGAAGTTAGCTATTATTTTTAAGGTTAAATTCACAAATTCTGCTTTTCATCTTTTATAAAAGCACCTCTTGATTTTGTTCCTTGTGCTAGGCAACGACTTTCACAGAATATTAGGAGCTGGAAGAGACATCGAAAGACCATCTAGTCCTGCCTGAGCAGGACTTTGATTACTTTCCCATCATGATTTTATATGGTAACACAGTAAAGTACAAATGACCCCAAAACACTGCTAAACTTTAGATTTTAACTTCTACACAAGGCTTAAATAGCCCAAGAACTCAACTGAAATTTTTGTTCTTGCTCATAAAAATCAAAAAGAATTTGCCTGTAGGAGGCAGACCGGTAACTACAGTGGTCACATAGAGAAGACTAATTGTGCAAATAAATCTCTCTCTGTTCAGTACTTCAAACTGGATGAAAATGCAATATTCAGGCTAGAACTGTAAATTACAGTGTTTGGAAAAACTCCCAGGTACTGGAACGCAACTGTCTACATTGTCTCTGGCATGGTGTTCGCCTCTGCCAACTAGCAAGCTCCTAAAATTCTTGGGCACAGCCTGAGAATTCACATGAGCAAGGCTTGTTCCCAGTTGGCAACATGAAATAGTTGTTTTCAAATTGAGAGATATTAATAAAAGATGAACAGTATTCCACGTCAGATTGTTCCAGTCTCTGTGAACGTTCCTCAGCACATATTGTACTGTATGGTGCATGCTACCTTAAGAATTCAATGAGGACTTCGGAGGACAAATTAGAGTCTCTGAGGAATATTAAGACATAAAGCTAACTCTTTAACAGGGCAGACCAGAAGCTATCTATCTCAGGACCAAACACCTAGGTTCCATCACACTATGGAAGTATACTGCCAGCAACTCACAGGTTGGAGCTCAAAAGTCCCCAGAGCCAGCATACACGTTTCACAACACAGGTTGGATTTTTCCTTTGTGAATTCATGAATTTACTCTTCAGACCCGTGTGACAGTGTGCCACCTGTCAGTTTCAGTTGTCTGTCCCTCTCTGTTCTTATACTGGAAATGATATTACTGATTTCACAGTATCCTACCCATGATGCACATTCTTTTACACATATTTGTCACACCTCTTTGCTCTGTAAGTTCTCTACTGCTTAGGAAATTATACTAGTTTTAAGACTTCAAGTCTTGTGTGTACCAAGAAAAAAAAAATCATTCTATGCTTTAATTAGCCTTGTCACTGTCACATGGATCTTACCTACTACATCCTTATTTGACTGGGGGTGAGACTTAAGCTGTATGAAACCACTCTGATAGTCTTATGAACTAGTAAGTTCAGAGTCACAATAATAGTGATTTCTAGTGGTGGTTTTTTTTTTTTTTGGGGGGGGGGTCCTTTATTTCTTTCCCCATAAAACAAAGAGATTTATTTCCTTTTTCACTATGGAACACAGTAAGCAGATGTTTTCATAGATTTGTTATAGTTCCAAGACCCTTCAGGAAGAATGATATCTAGTCCTAGTAATGGGTTTTCCTTACCTGCCCTACAAGCATTACTTTGCCTTCACCATCACTTCTGCTAAAGCAGTTGGCATCTAGAATGCAGGCATGCCTTACTGCTTTATA
>VXBZ01005262.1:38462-115369 GCA_013399135.1 Heliornis fulica | reverse complement strand
GGAGGTGTTTGGTGTAGTTGTGGGGGGGTGGGGGTGTTTAATAAATAAGCAACTTTCCAATTTTGTAAAAATAGAGTTAGATTAACATAGCCAGACTGCTATCTACTCCTTGGGGAAGCTCTATATAACCTTTGCCCAAGAACTGTGATCTAACTTTCACAAATCAAGATATAATTTTTCTTCTCTTTGCAAGCGCCTCTTCAGAAGTTGTCAGACTGGCTACTAACCTTCCTGGTAACCTACAGAAAAAGCTAAAGCATGACTGAATGATGGAAACTAAGTTTTCCAGTTTGCCACCTGCTCTAAAACTAAATATAGAGTAAAACTTCTCTCCTTATAGCCTAGAGAGTAATATGAATAATTTAATCAAAACTGCACTTGGCAGATGAGTAAGAACAGTCTCATGAATTAGCCATAGAACCATAACAAAACAGCTGACAGTAAGTTGCAAGTATAAGAGCTACTATTTTATCACTTGACCGTAGTAACAGAAGCATCACATGCAACCACAGCAACTATCCCACTGTCCTCTGAAGAAGCCACCTCAACCTTCCAAAACAAACCTGCTTCCACTAATCTCCCACCAACAGGGCTTCCCACAGAAACAGGTGGTCTTGACAGGAATCACACAACTTAAATTCCAGCCACAGAAGGCAGTGATCTCTGTTGAGGAAGGGCTCCCTGTGTGTTTCTTCCTATTGTATATAGTAATAAAAGCACCAACTGGACTCTCTGGGAAAACCAGCAAGTGTCATAACTTGATGATTGCATATAAAACTCTGAACCAGCATCTGCTCCACTAGTAGACAAAAGAATTTCACAGAAAGAGCGTGCCCTCATAATCATAATCAATTTAACGTATGCTTGGATACCTTATGAGTAGAACTTTATTTACAGGCTTGAGAACAACTTCCCTGAATCTAAAGTACAAGTTGTTGAGACCTATCAAGCTTAGAGTTCATTACAATTTAACTTATTCATTAGCATTGTGCAAATTCCTAGCTTTGACAGCCTGCGATGAGGCTTTCACATCTTAGAACATACAATTACAAATTCTACTGTTAACACCACTATATTTTTTTAATAAAAGGTCAATACAGAAGAAAAAAATGCAAGGTGTATTTTTGCAGGAAGGATGATAATAAAATCCAACTGCTTTTACTTCAGCCACTGTTTGCTTTCATCATGCAGAGCAGTGATTTATGCTACTCATCTTCTGGAAGATAGGTGGCAAGAATATCTAATCATCCACAATCTCTGGGAACTTACAGTTATGAGCAAGATTTTTAGCTCATGTACTTTATGAAGTTTTATAAGCTTCATGTACTAACTACATTCATTATGAATCCTAGCCCCATAAATTTAAAATAAATGCGCATTGTTTTCAGCATGACAACATTTACACATATGTAATTTGAGTATTCCACAGCATTTTCTGAATAAGCATTCACTTTGTCTCTTTTGAAGCCATTTGATATATACAGCTCAGTTTCTCACAGCATTCCCGAAGAGAAGGTTGCATTTAAAAGTATGGGGGTGTTGAAACTACATGTAAATATTTCTTCAAAAAAGGTCATGCCAACAGTTTTACAGACAGAATTGAACAGGGCTGTCATGAAATACTCCACATAAATAATGGATTTTTTCTGAGTTACAGTAAATTGTTACTTAATACCTAAAGTCATTGCTGTATTTTCAGGAGTAAGATTTTCAAGTTGGCACTACTGCTTTGCTTTGCAGTTTTGGTGAGGATCTTGTCCTTTTTATGTATCTGTAGGTTTGGTAAAGGTGCACAGAGGAAAAGAGTAAGGTAACATACCAAGAACTGATGAGCTATGGAANCCCCCGAAGAAAGCCTCCAGCTGGAGGATGGAGGACATGCCATTGATTCCAGGGACTTAACTGATGAACTATGAAGCAATAAGTCTGGTGATGTCATGCTGTATCTGGCTGCCTCACTGGCAAAGCCAGTCTCGTTCTTCCTTGAACACACATACTGAAGGATCTGTGGTATCAACAAAAGGTTTGTGAAAACACCTTCTGCCTGCAAAAGGTAGCCACAACTAGTCATCACACATTTGCAGAGTGTGATCACAGCAGCCACTGGTGGCTTCCAACTGGGCAAGATAGTTGTGTACTTTGATCAGCTCCTGGTGTGAACATTTGCTGCAGTAGCCTGTCAAGTTAACCACCTGTTGTAACTCGGTGTTTCTCACAAACAGTGTTACAAGCCAACAGAGACAGTGGCACATCTCATTACAAGAGGCATGGCACTAGATTGCTTATGGTTCATGTGGATTGTGAAAAGCTAAGAAATTACAGGGAACTACACATTAAAACACAGCGGACTAAGTCACAAAGAACATTAACGAAGTTAAGGCTGTATGAAGATGTTCAGCCACCTCAGTACAGACCATAACACAAAGCATTTCAAGGCCCACTGGGATTGATTTTGTAGCGTTCACATACAGCTGACAACTGCTTGTAGTACAAAGATCAAAAACTCCTAAAATTACTTTGTTTAGATGTGACCTTTAAGTCTTCTAGTCCAACCTCCTGCTCAGTGAGGGCAATTAAATGCCTAGAGTTCAAGGTGCTCAAGGTCCCATCCAGTTAATTGTAAAGACTGCAAAACCTGTTCTAGTGCTTAATCGCTCCCATTTCAGCGCTTGTAAAAAGTCAACCAAGTTTAATGTGTTCTTCTAATGTTTCAGTATTTTTATGGATTATAAGATGAAGGTACTATTCAAGACACACTAGCAGTGATTTTTGATCTTTTTTTTCAAATTTAAGACTCATGTTTTTCCCAATAAAGGTGCAGAACCCTGCACACATACATAATTGAACCACATGGGCCAGGCTGGCTTTCCTTACATTATCCTATCCACCCCCTGGAATTATCTGAGGAATAAAACAGAAGAAAAAGAACTTGCTCTACAGTGTAAGAATACAATTAGTAACAGGTGTTTCCAAAGCGAGTAACCTTTTGAAAGAAAACAGGCTGATACAATGCCTGCAGCTTCTTTACAATGTCTGTCTGAAGAGGTTCGGCCTCAAAGCCAGAATGAATGCAACTGGGTACTTTAAAATGTATGTAAAAAATAGTGAATAGTTGTCTGCCATCCAAACTCTGCAAGAGCAATACTTCTATTATCTTTTCATTAAAGTAGGTATATGGAAAAGCTGTCCTGATCAATGCTAGAGCTTTTTTTTTTGGGAGGGGGAAAGACCTTCTGAGGTAGCAACCCTCACTATGCCTAAGGCAACATGCTGAAGCCTGACCAGGTGAGGGCTGTGTCACTTACTTCCTCTTTGATACAAGACCAGGATGGTAGCCTGCAATTTGCTTCTACGGTGACTGTTCCAAGAATAAAACGCTGTTGCTCTTCTTTGACATTAAAACAGCAGTAAGCAATAGTCTTCCTCAGATTGCAGGGTTCGGGAAGAGAGGCATGCTAACCTCAAGTACCACTCCACTGTGGGAAATGCTTAGTGAGGCCGAACGCCAGTCTTGACCACAACAAGGACAGGAAGCTTCAGTATCAAGGCAATCTCTAATAGCCTAGCATTATTTGAGTCACTAGGAAGAAGATATGGAAACTCATTAAGCCTCATGAATGAGAAAGACAAGATGCAGAACTGAGAATACAGGGTAGGTGACTAAGACATCAGGACTAACCCACAGAAAAATCAGGCAATTAGGCAAAACTCAGTGGCTGCCATCTCTTTCTCTAGATTACAAATATTCTGCAGAAAAAAAAGCCCCAAAACATTGCACTGAGCATACATATTACTTGAAATCTTAGTTTCTCAAAACCAATTATGTTTACATAATTACACATTTAAATACCCATACTTCAATAAATTTGTGTTATTCAAAGCAAACAATACTGGAGTTACTGATAGTAACCTTCCTGTTGCACTGCAATTACCTTCACTGTCATAAATACATGGAGCTTCCAAAAATATTTCTACAGTGCTGAACTAAGCTATGCATTTTCTCTCACTGCTCTTAATACAGAAACACAAACAAAACCTGCTGCAGGGACCAGGCACTGGAACTGCCTCCCCTTCTCAAGGAAGGACTTTAGTGGCCTACACAACCATTCTCTGCTGTCTCTTTCTGGCAGTTCCATTTCCCCTTCTGCACAGTGGTCCAGTTTCAAGAGAAAAGCGTAGCTATTTTCTTGGCATTGAGGATGTCTCCTGCCATGTGGGAACAGTTTGTTCCCTTCCTGCTAGGAAGGGCTGATAACCCACCTCCAGGGTGAATGCTCTCATTACCATGCAATCCTACAGAAGGCATGCACTGCAATCTCCTCCTGCCCTGCTTTTAAGTGAACTGAATAAGCCTGCCACTATTCAGATGATCCCTAACTAATTGGGCCACATAAACAACATACAAGTATGCTCCCCTAACAATTTCCACATTATAAGTAGCACAGCCATTTGTTAGAGTAGGCAAAAATATTTCCTAGCACTTCCACAGAAACTTAGAAAGCTTGAGTTTAATTTGGTCCATAATCCTACAATATTTATTAACCCTGTAGGGTGGGTAATCCAACCCTCTGAAGCATGGGTGTCTCATACGATGGTTTAGGAACAATTCAGGCATATCAGCAAAAAATATTAGCACAAATCAGTGCTTTCAATAAATTTGAAAAGGTCCCACATATTTTTAAAGGTATTCACGAGTGTCAATTTGTAATTGCTAACTATGGTAGTTTTAGACAGGAAGATATGGCGGTACCAAGAAACAGCACAAGGACACAGAAAAGACTAGTGATACTCTAGAGGCTGCTTTTGCTTCCTGCTGACATCTTCATCTGAAAGGACCACAAGGATCTAAGGATTCAACAGATGCATCCAACTGTCTTTTTAGCATTTTCCCTCTTAAAACCAGTGAATCTGGCTATTTATGGTTACTCATCTTGTACCAAAAATAAAGTGTGATGATACTGTCTTGATAAGTACACACTTTCTGTAGATAAAAATACCTTGAAGGCTCCACAATATTTGGATATAAAATTAGATTTTTCAGTAAGTTATATCTTGCAATTCTCAAGACTGGCTTATAATTTACATCTCTGCACCAGGTTGCCTCCATAATCTTCACAAATGAGTCTGACATGTAACAGTGTTCATCCACCAAGGATTTGGATACTTTACCTTCAATTTGGATAAAGTGTGATTACTTCAATTCTTAAAGCTATTATAGCTGTTAAAGATACATTTAATGAATGACTAATAATTCTATCTTTAAAGACAACTGTGCACAGCAAAAAAAGCTATCTTCAGGTGCTACAGACAGGCTTTTTTTTCAGCAAGTGAAGCAGCTGGAAACAATCGTCCAATTTTAATGCCATTTACAGGGCAGTATTTTCAAAAGACAAATTGCTCCACAGACAGTTAAACTAAAGCAAGATTTCACATTATTTGACAGAACTGACCCAAGAGAGCCTTTCGGAAATAGCCAATCACATGAGAAAAATCTGTATTTGGTGCAAGCTTAAGAATTACTCAAGATGCAGAGGCCTCACTGGTCCTACTGCTTGTGAAATTATTTGCTACAATCATCAACACTGTTCAATTTTAATCTTAAAATTTGCTTTTCATGTCTTAATTTCCCATGATCAACCACCAATTTAAAAATGTACTACACATGGATGCTAAGAAATCAATGGAGTTTTCCACCTATACACAAAGTTAGGCTATGATAAAACTAAAGTCACTCCATAAGAGATGCTGTCTTTTTCTTATTTGAAGGGAGAGGGAAGAAAGAAAAGTTTTCCGAAATAACAAAAAGCCACTTTGGGCATTTCCTATAATTTGACATATGAGGATCTAAATCTACGTTAAAAGACAGTTCCACACAACACATGGACCAAAACATTTAAGGGACCAAGAGACCAAAACTGATTTTTTAATATAAATTATTAATAGCTAAGAACAGACTCCCTGCCTTGCTCTGGATCAGCACACAAGTCAGCTGCAATATCCTCACTGAAGATCTTTTACTGATGTGAAGAAAGTACCATTGATTCTTAAGTGATGTTACAGCAACAACAAAAACATGGATGAACATGGGGATTGCTTTTTAACAAACCTAAACTGTTAGGAGTACTGGACCAGATTTAAGCCCAGCAAAATGATCCTTTACTCCCAATTCTTGGTCAGCCAGTTAGAGACAGCTCACATTTTCCTCAGTGTCTTCAGATACAAGTTAATTTATATTTCCAGTACCTCCCAGTTCAGCTAATGCTGGACAACTACTTCTCAAAGACTGGTCGCTCAACTGCTGATCACAGAAGACCAACACTTAACATGCACAGTATATAAAACCAGATCAAGCAGCACATGATTAAGAGACATGCTTGTATCAGACATGGATTAAAGATATTTTTAAATCCTGTAACCTTGTTTTAGACAACACATGCAAGACTTCAGCCTTCCAGAAGTATGACAGCGCCATAACCACAAGCACACTCCAGATTATGACATTCCAAGCTACCTCACCTTAACAGATCATTTACCAGGTGACATACACAAGCCTCGGGTTTTCATTGACGAGGACGCTGGGCACTGTCACTTCCTGTTTACCTGCATTGGTAACTTACTCAGGGGTCTCTCACTACTTAATTCTGCTGAAACCCTGGCTGGCCAGGAAGCAGCAGACACATAGCCAAACACAGTTACTGGTGTTTTGTTGTTCAAGTTACACATTTAGTTACTTTCAGAACAACAATGTGCTACGCACAGGCCGGCCACAAGTTTGTCACTGTCCTATTGCCAGGGAGCAAAAATTCACACTACAGAAGACAGACATTTTGTCTTGCAGATCTACTCCCACGCTCAGGCTCCCAAGACACTCAGGATCGAGGCACACAAGACTGTTCCTTTCAAAAGCTCAGGGAATTTTTAGATGAAACATTAAAGTCTACCTTTTGATTCTGAGATGTTTTAAACTCATCAAGACTCCCAAGAATAGCATGATCCTTTCACAGATACAACACTATACAGATACAGTGATTAACTAGTTCTCAAAACTGTGTTTCGTGGTCATACACAGAAATTGCGGTGTTTCAAGCCGTATAGACTCAAGACAAGAACCGTGAGTTTCATGCAATCCATGGGATAAAATTGCAGCTTCAATCTGCTTTTCCCTGTTCCACTGAATGTTCAGCTATACTGCAAACCAGCTCCACCAACTCAAACATTGTCTTCTACCAGCAACCCACGGCCTTCATATGCTAAAGTCCTTGTTCTTCAGCCCTCACCAACCATTCCATTTTCTATGCAATATCATTTTTCCACATGCTACATACTCATTACATATTTAATGCAGGCTCTTGTAAGTTGATCCTCACAATCAATTTGAACAGAAGAGAGTGCTTTGAAAAACTATGTTAGAACTCAGACCTTTACCATCCAGAAGCATAAAACCAGGTTTCTTTTGGGTTTGTTTGGTTTTGGTTTTGTTTGGATCTTTTTTTTTTCTGGTTTGGGGTGTGTGTGTGCATATTAAGAACTTGAAATCATAGAATGTGTTACCTTGGAAGGGAATTTTAAAGGTCATCTAGTCCAACCCTACAGCAGGGACATCTTCACTAGAGCAAGTTGCTCTGAGCCCCATCAAGTCTGACCTTGAAAATCTCCAGGGGTGGAGTCTCCACCACCTCTCTGGGCAATCTCAGTGTCTCACCACCCTCATAGTAAAGAGTGTTCCCAAATACCCAACATAAATCTCCCCTTTTCTGGTTTAAACTCATTACCCCTTGTCCTATCATTACATGCCCCTGTGAACAGTTCTTCCCCAGCATTTACAGGCACCTTTCAGTTATTGGAAGGCTGCTGTAAGCCCCCTCAACAAGCCTTCTCTTCTCCAAGCTTAACAACCCCAACTCTCTCCAGCCCCTGGATCTTTTTTGTGGCCCTCCTCTGGACTCGCTTTAACAAGTCCATGTCCTTGCATTGAAGGCTCCAGAGCTGGACACAATATTCAGGATGAGGTTTCACCAGAGCAGTTAACTACTGTAGTTAACTACATTTAGATCCACTGCAGTTCTTCATAGACCTGCTTAATGGCCTATATCATTACATTCTCAAGTAGAGATCTTCAGAAAAACAGTTCAATTGATTAGAGAAAGGATGTGAGCCATAAGCCTCTGGAATTCCTGAGTTATGCCAGCTCTGGAACACTCATTAATGAGCCCTTAAAAATGTTATCTAGTTCTGGTACTCCCAGTGTCCACATTTCAGAAAATAAAAACTAAAAGTTAATATTTGCTTTGCACAGGTGATGTTCAGGTAAACTTTTAGGATCTTTACATTTGAAGACAGAAAATAAGGAATTTTGACTTTAGATACTTAGAGAACACAGAAACAAAACAGCTTAAGAGAATAAAAAACCTCTTTTATAAGAATATGCTAACTTCATGCCAACATAAAACAAAGAACCCCCTTCAAAATATTAACAAATTTGAGAAAAGGCTATTAAAAGTAAAACCTCTTTGAACAGCCAACAACTGGTCTCGCAATTGTGCATACAACTTGTGTCCTGTCCCGTAAAGCAGACTCAAATCCACTTACATAAATGTACTTACATAGGCAAACCCCCTTACACTTCCATTGTGCCACAACTCCACATTTAATTCCTCCTTCAGCTGCTCATGTTTGATCAGAACACTTAGGATAATTCAAGTCAGATATAAGGAAACTCATAATTGTATGTAAGGGTTGGGCTTTTGGGGGGGTTTGGTTTGGTTTCGGGGCGGGGGGGATGTGTGGTTTTTGGTTGGGTTTTTTTCTCATGTGTACCAACCACTGAGTCTGCTATATATAAAGTTATTCCCAATTACAAGTCTACAAGGTAGGTATACCATGGGAAAAAATACCACAAAGATGTAGTTATGAGTCCTGGGCATATTTAAAGATGTACAATGCTAAAAGTTCTTTTGGAGTAGAGGATGTACTTAATAGTGAAAGCATTAGTTGAATGTTTAGAGGACTGCTACTATTCATTTAGTTCTGGCAATGGCTTCTTGCATGATGCCTGTATTTATTTCTTCCCTTGTACCTCAGTTTACCCATCTGTACTATGGAGATATGGACCTCTACATCTGTAAAGTGTCTTAAGAACCAGTGATGAAGAAAAAAAATAAGTAGTGTGCTACCACAAACAGAAATCCATTATTAGGGATGTGGGAAAAATAATGGATGAAGTCAGGGAAGGACAGGGTGAGGGCAGTGTCTCTATTACCTTCTCTGCTAATGGTAAAGGTTAAGAGAGTTTAATTTCAACATCACCAGTGTTAATTTTCTCCTTAGCACATGATCATTAACTTCGTCTGGTCACTGTTGAATGTTTCAAATAAGGAAACAAAGATACTCTTACCATGATGGATACCCCTTGAGTAAAGCAACATTTATTAGAGCTAAGAGTCACAACTGCCACTGGCTATATGAACTCCTCCTTTGTAGGTACAAGAGGCCAAAAGACACTCAAATTTACCCATGTGTAAACAAACCTAAGTGCTTCAGAAGCACTGTCACAGAATGGTGGTCTTATGTGGCCAATTCCATGCAAATCTTGGGCCTAAGGTAAAACATCTCCATTTTAGATAAACTACAGCTGTAATTTCTAACAAATTTATTAATGCTTTAGTAGTTCATCACACTTTTTTCACAGTGTACTTATTAACACGTGATTCTTAAGATGGACGAATAAACAGCACAAGGCACATAACTGAAAATTAATGATGAAAGGAAAAATACTTTCATTAAACAAAAGCAATTTCCCATCTACCTGTCAATTCTCAGTGGTTTATTCCATGATAACCCTGTCCCCAAGGAATACAACCCCCTGAAATCTTCGTACATAAAGATTGAGAAAATCATGAAGCCATGTACCAGAAAAACAAAATTCCAATGTTGGCAATGTCAGAGTCATCAGAGGAACTGGATAATCAACTGACAAAAGTAGTTTTGAAAACTAAGTACACTATCCAATTTCCAACACTGCCCTTCGGTAAGAGCAGTCATCACCCCATACATCAACTTGCCATTAGAGAGGGTTAAGGCTACATAATGAGAAGTGTTAGAAATATTTTAGTTTTGCTTTTGGCATGGCTACTCGTGACTCAAACAGCATTAGGAGCTTGCCCTCAGTGATGTCCTAGAGCATGGGATAACGAGATTTGTATTTAAATTCCCAGGCCAGGTATCACAAACTCTCAGTTTCTAGTGTGTAAGAAAAGCTCCTCCGTATTATTTGTGGTTTTGTTACACTCTACCCTAGGATTACCTAAATTAATAGCACAAAGGCAATATCTGAGTGTAGTATATTGATTTAAAAAAAAAATAAGGAAAGGAATTGCTGAGTTTGCAATACTTCTTTTCAAGGCAAGAAAACCAATTGGTGAAGCTGACCTCTGCCAAGCTAGGACTTGAAAAAAAATTTGGATTAAGAACAATTTAGAAACTCAGATATTAACAACTGAGTTGACAATTTATTTTCCAAACTTACTACCTGCTACCTGAAAATTAATTCTCAGAGAGTTGCTGAATAGGAAAGCTCCTTCCCTGAAGCAAAAACTCTTCTGCTGTAACTCCGTGAGCAACCAGAACTTTATTCATCACAAGGCGGCCTGTTCTGCTGGACATAGCCAGAATAGCAAAAATAAAAGACTCCACTCACAGTTAATGATGAAGTGTTTATGTATACAACAAAAACACCACAAAAAGAGGACAGCAGGACACACTTCTCCTCTGCACTCAACATTTCAGTGTTTGTATCCAGTACCCATTTAAAAAAAAAAAAAAAAAAAAATCACACAAAACTTATTTTTACCTCAGAGCAGAGTCGGTACTACAACTTCACACAGCACTTCTAGTGAGCAACTAATAGGCAGAATTGAGGAACATTGGTGTTAATCTCAAACTTCTATTAAATATTTGTATGTTTGGATAGGTCAGAACAAAAGCATCCCCACCAAAAAAAAAAAAAAGGTTACCTTTCCAGTACTGCCATGTTCTGTTAGTAACAATATGCTACATGGAAAGTTAAAAGTATGTACCAGCCTGAATTTGAAATTATTTCACTCTACTTAGAACACTACTGAAGTAGCACTAGATCTTGAGTGAAAAACAAAACTTGTGATGGAGAAAATTAGTATTTATTAGATCACTGCAAGGGTTTAGAATCCACAAAGTCACACCAATATAACTGTAACATGAACATGGTTTTCATAAACTGTTAGGACAGAAAATATCTGTTTCAAGGAACATTTAAAAGAAACATTAGGTCTGAAACTGCCTTTTGTTTTTTTATAAATAATGTCTGAATTAATAAAATACCACAAGTTGAGCCCAAGTAATAACTTTAATGAAGCAGACCTTAAGATACCTTTGCTTTTGATCCCAGTGAAAATGAAGTGGTGAAAACAATCAATCCATATTGCACTGGCAGACTAATCATTACCCTAACCAAGCATTAGGTTTGAAGTCTTACATGCTTCAGTTTCTGAACCACTTCTCTACAAGCCTCTGAGCCTGTTCTGGAGCTGACAGTGAGGCTAACATGCTTTATGTCACTGGGTCTTGCTGCTTGGGAAAGCCAGCAACAGCCTTACTGTCAGGTCAAGAGTTTGTCACTTTTTGAAAGCCTCCACTTATGCAATTGATAAGTTATAGTGCTTTTATGGCACTATAGAAGACAGCAGGTATATCTCTACACCAGACTAGCAGAATAAAAGTTATCATTAATTCTGGTTGCAATTCATTAAACAGGAAAAAAAAAGTAATTATAGAATTGCAAAATGGTTTGTATGTGTCACTGTTAATGACTGATTACTTTTTATCAGATATGTAACCCAAAGAAGGTTCCCCTTGCCAAAGTGGGCACTGGGTTACCAGTTTCCCTTGTGATATTCCCTTCCTTTGTGGTCGACTAACTGCACCAATTGCTCTGAGCTCCTGAACAGTCTCAGTCTGTAAGCACAGAAACAGAAAGCTCGATGTTAAATATATGGAATAGTATCAGTCCCAGGAATATAGGATTTAGAGAAAAACTGATTATCTGATGAAGACAGAGTTCAAGAAAAGTGACACCCTACTCAGAAGTCTTTATATAAAGTATAGAAATAGGGTATCTCTTCCAGTGTCCCAGAAGAAATAATCACAGGATTGAGACCTACATGACAGCAATACATTAACAGGTTGCTAGAGGTTCAGCATGAAAAATGCTATGAACATCAGAATAAAATCTGTATTAATGGGTCCTTAAAAGGTCAAGAAATTGTTTGCTGGAAACATCAACACTGTGGTATAAACACTGATGATCTTCCTCTAGGAACATCACAGAACAGTAGAGGTTGGAAGGGACCTCTGGAGATCATCTAGCCCAAATGTCTGTGAATACAGAATCACCTAGTGCAGGTTGCAGAGGATTGCTTTTGAAGATGTCTCTGGAGAAAGAGACTCCAAAATCTCTCTGGGCAGCCTGTCCCAATGCTCTGTCACCCTCACAGTGAAGAAGTTCTTCTTCACATTCAGACAGAGCTTCCTGTGTCTAATCTGTGCCCACTGTGCCTAGTCCTGTCACTAGGTACCACTGAAAACTGAGTGTGACAAAGCTGGTGATGGGGATGTGCCAGCAACAAGCTAGATCTTGAGCAAATCTAGGGGTTAAATATATATATATATATATATATATGTATTTCTTGCTAGTCTGGTATCCACTCTTAGCACACAGACTACTTCCAGAAGTTGCAGTTTATCAAAAAGAAGTTGAAAGGCTAGCAACTTCACTGATAAAAGCATGCCACAGAATATTTGATCTTCAAAAGTGAACAGAAGGTGACCTCTGCACATGATGTGCAATATGGTACAAAAGTGGAAAGTTATTAGTTCCCCATCAGGCAACAAAAATCTCTAAATCTGCCAATTCCCACCTAAAAGCTTCAGCTCTGCACAAACACTACAGGCCCCTCAAGAATCCCAGAGTCAAATAAGTGACATGCCAGTCACCTCACATCATGACTAGGTAACTGATAAACCAAGGTACCATGCTGCACTTCAAGGAGTGCCTAAAACACCTGAAGTGAAAAAACAAACCTTGCTGATTCATGGCAGACATCCCTATTTATTGCTTATTTGGAATAAGCCAACTGGATAACGCCCTCCGCTAATCCACAGTTGCATCATAGTGATACTGCCTGCATGCGGTGACCTTTGAGAAGTTATTCCCAGCGATAAGTGTATTGGTACTGTGTCATTTCATTGCTAGTGCAATTATCGCAGACAGAAGAACTGACATGTAAGCCACCATCCTGAAATTAAGACTAAAGTCACTCAGCTTCTAAATTCATGATGAATAATCATCTTTCTTGTGCTCTAAAGCAATGTCTCTCTGCTGTGGGAGAACTGTTTGTAGAGCACCAAGCACATGCAGCGGTCCAGTTCCTGCCAGTGCTGACTTACAGAAGCAGACATTGAAGGAAAAAAATAATAATGATAAAAAAAAAATGTCCTGAAGGGGTAAAGGAGATCACAAGACGCTAGAAGCGATAAAAAAAGCAAAATAAAACCTTCAGATATGTGTCTACAAAACTGAGGCACTTAAACACTAGCACTTATCCAGCAGATCTAGTGGATGTGTAAAGTAGAACTGAAAAGGTTCCCGAGCTCACAACTTTACATTCTAGAGAAAACCAACTATTCAGCTGAGACATCAAGACAGCATATGTGACAGTTTAATAATCATTAAACACACTACTTTTCAGCCTAGAGCTGTCTCTGGAACTTGAGTGAGAAATCAAGTGCTGCATGTGAACTGACAGAAAACTGTTAAGATGCATCAAAATGCAGTTGTAGGGAAGATTCCGAGATGCCTCAGCACATCCCTGGAGAATCTGAAGATGCACAGATCTCTTAAATTACTTACAAACTACTGATCAGAAAAAAAAGCTATAGATAAGAATTCATTTTCTTGGTAGGACATTTCTCTGTAATGAAGAAGCACAGAAAGTAAACTGCAGCAGCCTTAAGGTCACCCCAGCTGTACCTAATGCAGTCAGTAGAAGTACGGCTACAGCTTGCCAGATCTCCTTACCACAAGGCAAAAAGATACTTTTTTTTCCCCACCTCCAGAAACCAGAGAAGAGGATCAGAAAACTTTTGAGCCTGTGTTCACAATGTGTCAGATGCACTTGATAATGTATCCATCACAGTAAGTTGTTACACAGACACACTTTAGTCCATTGGAAACTTCTAGTCACCTGCATTTTCTCATGTTTCCAGAAGCAACTTCTAAGAGCAGAAACACAAGATTGCATTTTGTTGCTGGCAGGAAAATCAGGTTTGACTCTGGCTTGGTGTCAAAAAGGACAGTTCGGAGCATGGTGGCAGAGCTGACCCTTATTCTGTGATGCACATAGTACTGACAATGCTAGAACATACAGCTCACCTCCATCTCCCCATCCCAGCCCTACAGTTGCTTTTGTCTCCTGGTAGTTTTCACTGGTTCAAGGACAAGGGGCATTCTCTGGATGCAGTGGCAAGTGGTACAGCAGAATGAACATCCGCACAGAGGAACTCTCTCTCAATCTCTCTCTCCCACCACAAACTAGGTAACAATGCCCCTACCCATACTGCGTGTTGGGAACTGTGTTTATGCTATTCTATTCCCCAAACCTGCTCATTAATTTGGGTAAGTGATAACTAGCATTACCCAAACCTGTGCCAGGAAACATGCCAACAAATTAAACACACCGGACAGCCACAGAACATACCTGACTTTGTGCTGCTGCCCTGTTTAAGCTTGTTACCATCAATACATTAGCACAGCTGGCTGACAAACCGGAAGCAAGAGAAAGGACAAGATGCATCATTCTGGTACTAAGCTGTAAAGTACCCCGGTGAGTATCTCACACTTTGAGTCTCTCTGTTCTGGTTACTGGGGACAAAAAGGTATGGCCTAGGTAGGTATGGCCACTGTGAGGCACGGACCCCTTGGTTACACAGTGTGAAGCTCAGAGGAGTAACATCAGGAAAACTTGTTCCTCATCTAACCAACCCTCACCTGAACAGCACGAGCAGAGGGCAGAAGAACAGACAGGATTTGTTGTTTAAAGGCAGGAAAGGACAGAGATGTTTAGACTGTTAAGGAAGACAATCAGTGAAGAACTGAAGCACTGGGAGATCTCCTAAATGCCATAAAAAGATTAAGGGAAAACCGTAACATGAAATAAGCAAGATCTACATCTCACAGAGAAACATTTAGAACCAAATCCATCTTCATTCATTCTGTGGAACAAAACCATAATGCAACTAGACGTGTTGCATCTTGTACATGCTTGAACTAAGGCAAGGAATGGCATGCTCTCTGCAGACATACAGATATAGTAACACTCTCTCAAGTATATAAATATTGGTACCTGAATAATATAGACCCATCTAACAAGGACAAAACTAAACCTTTTTTTTTTTAAAACAGGTAAGTGGTTTATTGAATCAGTACTGAGTTAAAGTGCAATTGGCATTTTCTGTTGCAATGGCAGTTTAAGGCATTGTGTAGTTTTAAATGTAAAGTTCCAGTTACACAGAATGAGAACAGTGCTAACTGCAGTATAACACTTAAGAGGACAACACTGTTTTAGAAAGGTCAAAATAACAACCCCTACTCTAAGGCTACAAAACACCAGTCAATTTAAAACTGCAGAGAATTAAGCCTCAAACCTGTTTTGTCTTGTTTCTTAATCTGTTGACAGGTTACTAAAAAATAAACACTAATAATACTGCATGCCCAGTTGCAAAACTGTATTTCATACCTGGCATAATCTTAACTACAGACCAAAAAAATTACAGAAAAAAAAACCCAGCCCTACATTTTATTTATTAGAAACTACCACTTCCTTCTTTGCAAACACAAGAGGAAGCTTTTGCCTGTGATATTGCACAGAACACATACCACTACAGGATGCTCATAGTTTTCTTCCTCTTTCCCGTTAACCACAAAAATCAAGCACAGTTTTACAGAGAAACCTATTTGGATGCCTTTGTGTATATTTACCGTCATAAGCCAAGTGATGTTTCTATTTGCTTTGGCTGCGGGAGAGTGAAGGGGAAAAACAAAGTATGAACAAAGAATGACCACATCTTAGCTGTGCTCTGAAAGCTGTCACATGGTTAGATGAGCAGGAAATAACTTACAGTTCACCCAAAGCAGGACTAAGCAATTCTGTGGTTTCAAGTCTCAGCCCGTAGAGTTGCTGAAGCTGTATCTTCCAGTATACAGTTTCTTAATATAGCAGCTTATGAAGTGGACAGTCTGGTCCTCCCTGGAGGAGCAGCAGTGGAGAGTAGAGCAGCACAAGATGCCTGAAGAGTATCATTCTATGGTTTTTCCTTCCCCATCTCTTATCCACAAAGATTTCTCTTTTCTGCAGCAATATAAACAATGACCGTGTGCCAGCAAAAATGAAATAGAAGAGAAACATCTAATGGCTGTATCTCAGGCTGAAGTGTACTCTGTGCAGCAGCAAAAGCCGCTCTCTTCCCTCACGCAATGTTCTATTGAGATAGAAGAAAACAAGCATTGGGCATGTGTAAGACTATGTCCTCTGTGACACAAAGCTGATCGGGTGGAACAAAGCACTTGAACTGAGAAACGCAGGGCGAGTGAGTAAAGGAAAGAATGGTGAGGACAGACACTTCTACCTGGAGATCTTTGTGCAGATAATTGATGGGAAAAGTAAGGTCCTGTAGGCATTTGAGGTACAAGGGGGATGTGGAAATAGGGAGAGGAAACCACTTTGCTGGGAAAGAGAGACAGAAAATTTGTTAAAGAATGTGTGGTAAGAGTGCATGGAGTCCCTGATAAAAGCTGAGACGTGAGACTGAGGACAGAGGTTCCTCTGCAGGACTTCAAAGCAAAAAGAAAAAATAACTAGTGGTTACATTAATTCCTAAAATATCAATTTTGCAGTACTATGCTGTATAAAAATCTTGTACCTTTATTTTCTACATAGAAACTAATATTCTTTTTAAGTCAATTAATAACTTCTGTTATAAAATGTACTAAGAAAGTTGAAAAACATGTTTTACTTTTCTTTATCCCTAACACAGAAAAATATTTAATACAGCAAATTAATGTTCACTTTCTTATCCACAAATCACATACAGATAAATAAATCTCATCTGTCACACCTTGAGGAGTGAGAAAACATTTACAATTTAGTGCCAAATTCCCATATTCAAATACTCTTTGTTCTTCAGCCTAGACAGCAAGACAAGTACTAGGCCTAGTTAAATATTCGGAGAATGTTATTTAAGAATCCATACTTTAACTTTCTGTTTCTTGCAAATAGATTCATCAAATGCTGGCTAACTTTTGGGAAAACCATCATCAGTAACACCTGAAGTACACGCATTTTTTAACGGCGTTTGCAATCTTAGAATCACAGAATGTTAGGAGCTGGAAGAGACTTGAAAGATCATGTAGTCCAACCCACCTGCCCGAGCAGGATCACCTAGAGTAGATTACATAGGAATGTGTCCAGATTGGTCTTGAATATCTCCAAAGAAGGACACTCCACAACCTTTCTGGGCAGGCAAAAGTTTTCTTTCCATAATTAAGAGTTCAAATAATTAAATACAGTTTTCTTAGCTTTTTAAAGAGGAGAAAGCTACATTTTCTTTCATTAGGTTGGTGTTCCTCAAGTTGCAGGTATGGTACCCCCATTTAAATACACCTGTGAACACAGCTATGTTCCCATGTATCACTCTGAGAATGCATAGTGGCAAATTAACAGGGTGAGATAATAAAGGCAAAATAACACATTCACTTTGAAGATATGTAATGAGATGAATGCAGGGGAATTCTGAATGACACTAAGTTCTCAAAGGGGAAAATGGTATGTGAAACCATCTTGCAGAAATGGAAACACTTATGACCTTGATTAGCAAGCCTTAATGGGATCTTTCAGCTTTAAGATAGACACGCTGTAGTACTGGAAAAAGCATTAATGCTTTCTCAGAGAACTTTAAAAAAAGCTGCCCTAGAGTCAGGATTGTAAGGACAGACAAACAGCACAAGGAAAACTGTCTCACCAAGGTGGAGATGCATGTATGAAAGCAAGTACCTAAAGTGAGCTGTAATCTGCATGTCTGTCAATAAATCAAGGAGCTCTGAAGCAACAGTTTTCTTGCCAGCAATGATCTTCTCCACGGAACATTAAGTCTACAGGAATCGAGTAATTCATTTAAACTTCTGCCAGAATCATATTCTTAGCACAGGCATTCTAATTTGAGATGCCTATAGTGTCATTCACTGCATAAACACAAAGAGGTGTCAGGAAAATCCTGTACCTTTAACTCATGGGTAGCTGAAAATACACTACCGAATTTGAAGAATTAAGTGACTAGCTTTCTAAGAAAATGTCCCTATGATTGTTTGCATTACATCTCTCTTTTTAAACTTGGCCTCTCTATTAGACTGCTCCCAACATTCGAGGATCACAGGTCATTCATTTCAGGATCTTTAATTGCAACTGTCCCTGAAGGTAACTGCACACTTACTGTGTCCATTTTATTGATTATCCATGCATAAACAACACATCTGGAAGCCGCAAAAGTTAGCGCAGCAGTGTACCCAAGCAAGTACCTTGAGAAACAGAACTCTCTCATACAGCACCTAAGTCATGCCCTGGTATAATGACCTGTTTAAAATCACCCAGGAAGACACGCTTCTGCTTGCACTAAATCCACTTTGCATGATCTACTGTCACAAAGAAAACAATTTAAAAAAATCCCTCTGCACCCAAGTAATACAAAGTTTTCTTGAAGAAATTGTACCATATCCTATCAATAAGCAACTCTGTCTAGTGTCCATGACACATGCTTTTAATTCCTATGCTTTATGACCTTTGTATTATAGATTCATAGAATGATTGGAGTTGGAAGGGACTCCCACAGGTCATCTAGTCCAACCCCCCTGCAAGAAGCAGGGACACCCCCAACTAGATCAGGTTGCTCAGGGCCTCATCCAACCTGGCCTTGAACATCTCCAGGGATGGGGCATCCACCACCTTCCTGGGAAACCTGTTCCAGTGCTCCACTACTCTTACAGTAAAAAACTTTTTTCTAATATCCAATCTAAATCTCACTCCCTCTATTTTAAAACCATTTCCCCTTGTCCTGTCACAACAGGCAATACTGAACAGCCTCTCCCCATCTTTCTTGTAGGCCCCCTTGAGGTACTGGAAGGCCACTACAAGGTCTCCCGGAGCCTCCTCTTCTCCAGGCTGAACAGCCCCAACTCTCTCAGCCTGTCCTCGTAGGAAAGGTGCTTCAGCCCCTTTATCAGCTTTGTATTAGGTCATGAAACTAAGCCTCCTGCACTACAGCAGGTTTAATTTCTGTACTACAAAGGTTCCTCAAGAGACATGCCTATGAAACATATGTATGGGGAGAGAGGACACCATAAATCTTCCCACATGGCTTTAAGTGAACACCAAACTTTTTCTGACAAACTGAGGACTTAAAAGCTCACCAACCACTGTCTCCACTGAAGACAGCTCTGCTTACAAAAGGTCATTTAAAGAACCAAACCTTTTGATGTGTTGGTTAATGGACTACTGCAAAGTTCCTCGATGACACTCGCTCATGATACACTTCAATGCTTCATTCCAGCACTGAGCTAGGAGCTGCCAGTAGCAGCTGCTACCACTGCTGGCACCTGCAGCCACCACTTACCAACGACAGCAGCAAACAAGTTCGTAATTCCAGTACTGCAACAGACACTAACAGTACAGCAATAAAGCTCATAAGAAGCTCTACAGAAAAGGAATGGGTTTTTTCCAGGCACCTAGAACTCCATCAAAAGATATTTGAGATGTCAAGTTATAATATCCTCCATTATCACCTCTGTACCCTGAAACTGCATGGTATAAAACCGATCTTGTATGCTCTCCACTTGCTGCAAACAGGGCTTATACTAAACCCTTGAGAATCCCAGAAGAAACATTCAAAGAGGAAACACTCTAGTGGTAAGAGATTCAAACTGATATTTAAGATCAGATAAAGCAGAGAAGTCAGATCACTTCTTCAGTAAAGGAAGAACAGAATCTTTCCTTTTACATAACTGCATGAAATAGTAAATACAGTCTTTATCTTCTCACAAGAGACTACCTTGGTTTCTTCCAAACAATCTGGACATCTTGGTAGAAAACCTGTTGTCAAAACATGACTCTTCATGTTCTCAACATGAGCATTAAAAACTCGTGAGTGCATTAAAATTGTGCTCTTCTAAACTGCTCCACTTGATTCTTAGCTGTGAAGAACAGGTAAGTTACAACACAACAACCTGTGACTACAAGTTGTTTTCATCCTGTTGTATCTGTACACCAGAGGATTCCAGAGCATTACCAGGAGCACGAGTGGTGTGACTTTACCAGCTAATTAACCACAGAGATGCAGACTCTTGAGGCACTTGGCTACCTCCAAAACAGGGTAGAGATCTAGAAGGTAGAACAGAAGAGAATGCAAGAACACTGAGGGCTTAATAGATTGAGCTAATTGTTCCAGGCCTACATTACCAGCTCACCTGCTGTTTAATAGTAGGCGACACTTCATAACAGAGATATAAGGTGACTGAAATTCATAGTGGGACTCGCCTTGCATGTCAAGACACATTTATGTGTCTACACGTAAGCTACAAACAAGCATGATGAAGAGAGATGTAACTTACACAGTCATGAAAGCAAAGACAGAAAATCAGCTGACAATTAAGTTTGTATCTTCAGGTAAGGTGAATAGGAGGTTTAGGTAACAGCCAGTGATCTCTAGTGACAACGATGGGATTTTAACACCTAAATTCCTGTGATGTACTCCTGAACTAAATCCCACACTTTGTGAACTGATGCTTTATCTCAAATACATACAGCTATGAGATGCAATGCCTTACAAAGTGTTCAAATGTGGTCTCAAAACATTTCTCATCCATGGGTAAATAATCTGTTTACAGCACAGTTCACTACTTTAGCTTAATAGCAAGCTGTGAGGAAAACAAGAATGAGGAACACTTTATGACAATAGCCCTACTGTAGATACATGGAGGCAGTTTGAGGATGACAGCTAAGCCATTTGCTCTGAAGAATCTGATCTGACCCATGCCATCATTTTTCTTAGTACAGGTTTGGTTCAGAGAAACTGAAAAACTAATGTAATTCTATCTAGAAGGACTGCAGTGGACACTAGCGAGGCTCCTGAAGATGTGACATGTCTTTTGATAGAACAGGACAGACCTCAAAGGAAATCCAGGTATAACTCTCTATTCTTCTAATCCACAAGACCCTATTCTTCACACTTTGTCTTTTCCCTCTGAATCTCATTTAAACCACATGCAAACATGAGACAACCACCACTGAACTGATGACTCAGCACTTGAGCTCTTGCTATCTGTTTAAGATATAACTTCTTTGCAAACTACAATCTCAAGATTATTTTTGGTGTACAACCTGCAGCATAAACTCAAACTGAAGAGTCCTAACACTTCTTAGTCGCACAAAGTTGCCCATTACTTAGACCTGTAAGCCACCTTCAATTCTTTGTTAATGCTGCTTCAATATGCACAAGCAATCTTAGAAATTTGTTTTTGATAAAGCTATAACTCTTATCAGTTTAAGAGCTATAACTGTCGCTCACATTTTTATTTATCTTAACTCTTACTGTAACTTGTCCTTTTGCTCTGACATATGATTTTATTCTGGTCATACGCACTTTAAAAGCAGCCAAAACAGTTTTCTTAGTTTACTGCTGTGTCACTTCATTTTTTGCAAAGTTCCCGTTTACCAAATCAACAATGGCAAGATCTTACAGACAACAAGCTATTCCTATACTTACTCACTACACCTTATCCAGGTGTTGAGTTCCATTTCTAAGCAGTATAAAATATCCATACTCTATTACCTACTTCTAATGTTATTGAGAACACACTTGTCATATTTAAGGCCACTCACACATACAAAATATCTACAGAGTAAACCGTTTTTTCCATGAGTGACGAACTACCAACCAATATTAATCATGCCAATTATAAGAGTATCTCCTTTACCAAAAAATTACTGATGGGACATGCAGCATCTGCTTTTATTTACAGAATTCATTCATTAGGACAAAATTAAAGGGATTGATAACTACGCAAACTTAAGCAAAAGCTTCCGAAGTTGGCACAAGGATGAAAATATTTCATTAATATGTACAAAAACAAGCTCATACATCACCTTAGCAAAAGTTTAGAGAGACTTTTATTTCTACATTATGATAAAAGTGTTATTGAAAAATTTCTTCAAGTAGTAAAATTTATACCTCACCTAGGAAAAAAATGACACGTACCTGCATGAAAATTAGTTAAATGCCAAAGGAACAATGGCAGTCTTAAAAGGCTACCTTATGCTGGATATCTACTGTAAGCAGTTCTGCATCTGGATTTATATTTCAGGCAAAATAACTATAGCTGCAGCTTTGACTATTAGCCAGTGGCTTGGTTTTGAAAACCTCATCTGGCATGGGCAATGGTATTTTAATTGCCTGTAGATTCAGATAAGCATTTTACAGCTCAGCAAATGGAGAAAAAAAAAAGGAGTAAAAAAAAAATAAAATACCACTAACCATCTGTATGTATACTTGCCCACTCATCAATAAGATACTATTTTCTGGACTGATACTTTGGGTATCAGCCTCAGCAACACACAAACAGAGCATCATGATTTACCACTTCCACCACTCCCAGGCAATTTTTGTGTTTACCAGTCTTTATTACTCAATATGCCTTTGAAATGATGTCAGTATTGGAGTTCATAGGTTGCAAGTAGTCAATCAGTATTAAACTACTTGATAAATTCCTTTGACTTTCTATACAATAAAAAATTGAGTAGTTGAGCCTTCAGCATTATTTCAAAGTAGCTGCCTTGTTATCAAAGGCATCATCAAAGTAGAGACTGTTGAAATAAATCATGTCCAGAGTGCCACATACCTTCTTAACCAAGCCCTTCAGGACTGACACCAGCACAACGCCCTCCAAAAAAGCACTACAAATTATTACTACAAAAAGGCTGTTTAGAACCATATTTTAATGTCTCAGCTGTTCCTCTGGCATTTATTCTACTAGTGATCTAAACACAAGGTTGAACATTAACCTAAAGTTATGTCAATATGGCAGACATCACATCCAGTAGCATATCCATGCCCCACACTAACAGAAACACCACCAGTATCAACAATTCAGCTGATGAGAAAGCAAGCTTGTGGCATTTTACAAAACTTGCAAGATTTTCTTTTCTTAAAAAGTAGCACTTACAGTCTTAAGTTTCACTAATGAATAATTCAAACATAGACACTAAGAGATCAAAGATCACATACATTATGGCAAGAAAGCATTTATCAGCATAGCATGCCAACACTAAGTCAGGCTAGAAGGTCAAGTGCATCGAGAGTACTACTGGGCTCTGACAGACAGCCATAGCTGTTACCATCTCCACATGTCTATTTCACTTCTCTCTGCCCTGCCTTGGAGGACACTGCCCTCCAAGGGACAGGCATGTTCAATCTCTTTGTGAATTAGCTTCTCAATTGTCACCATTTTTGCTTCATGCCACTAAAAGCAAAAAGAGCCTGGTTAAGTATCTCTAGAGCTTCAACACCCAAGTCCTCAAGACTGAGCAAAGACCCTCAATTATACTAAGACAAGCCTATGCTTAACCTAGAGAGCACACAGGGCTGAGGGAAAAGGGGAAGAAAACAGTCCACAATTAGCAGAACCTCAATTGGGAAAACATCAGAGATTCAGTGAAAACTACAAGAATGTGTAATTTCAAGAAAAACACAAAGGAAGACATGTCTATGAAACTAGCAACTTTGTCACAAACCACATGACACCCAGATACTGTGAACATATTTACCTCCAACGTCTGCTTTCAACACACTATTTATGCAAAAAGTTGAGAACTTGAGTAGGTGAGTGTTACAGCTGAGCACAACCAAAACAAGAAGTGTGTTCACTTGACAAGAAAATCCAAGTTGTAAATTCATGCATTATTTTTTAACTTCAGAGAAGTTTATCTCCTTTGTTTTGCAAAGGAGATAAACATAGTAAATGTGTGTCTGAAAGAAGTTCAATTAATTGGAAGGTATTATTTTACAAATCTGTTACTTTTCAAAAACATGTTTTATGGTCACACTTGAATTAAGATGCCGTCACTGTAACTATTTAACCCATCCCAATGCACATACCACTTCCTATTCAGTTACTACATCTTACACTTCCCTTGCAACGGTCAGTTTGATCGACAATACCATTGCAAAGTCAAAAGAGTTTTGTGGACTTCTGAGACACCCAGATTTAAATCACAGTTATAAATACATTAGATACTCTTCATATGGTTACAGCAAGATGCACGGCACTTAACATTAGCATGCCATGTGCTGGACGGAAAACAGCAGAAGACAGCTAAGTAATTTCAACAGCTTACACATGGTATTTTTGTAAGAAAAAAAAGCACTTTTAGTTCTTTAAAAATACAGTTTCTCTAAACGCCACTTCTTTTCTAAAGAAAGTGGTTAACTTTTGAGGCCTTCGAGTAGCCTTTTAATACAGATAAGTACAGTTTTAACACAGTTCTGTATTAACACATGAGAAGGCATTCTGAAAACAAAGAACTTACTGACATTCTTGGTAACACATTTACCACATGGCTTTTTCATTTCAACATGATGCTCTCATATATAAAGGCATAAACAGTCAAAAACGCAGAATTTAAGTCGCATCTGAATATCTGAAACTTGTTCCGTCTAGGAGAAGTACAGACCGAATCCAAGGCAGGCCTAGCACTGGTGCGAGCCTTCCTACAACTTCATCGGCACTGCTTTGTTGTACGGCAGGTGCACCTGGGCTCGTCCCAGCCTCGTCGACCAACTGAACTGCCTCCACCGAGCCCCGGGGCTGCTCCCTTGATGTGCAGCAGAGCAGGAGTGTCAGCCCCGCCGGCCGCCCCCCAGGAGCTCAATGCCGACAGCCAGGGGAGTGAGGAAGGACGGAGCCCATACCGGCGGTTCAGGCGGTCTCGAGCCACTCCACGGTGCGCACGGCTTCAGCCGGGGTCGACACGGCGGAGGTGGCGAGGCCGGGCCCGATGCTTGGAGGAGGCAGCCCTACCGGGCCGCTGGACTCCGCCACCCGGCTGCGGGCCGCCGTCATGGCCGTTCATTGCCCCGGCACCTCCGCTTCTCTCCCACCGCCCGGGATGCCGAGGGCGAGGCTGGCAGGCAGCGAGGCCTGCGGAGGCCGTCCCCTGCCGGGTGTCCGGACGGGGCAGCGGGACAGGCTGAAACTTCCGCAGCCCTCAACTTCCCGGTGCCCCAGCCAGCCTGTCCTCACACGTCCCCTTGCCCGTCCCGGCCCTCCGCGCCCGGGGTGGGGACGGGCTCGGATCGTAGGGGTCTCCCACCCGGGAGCGCCTGCGGGCCGCCCCCACCTCCCCTCCCGCCGCCACGGGCAGGGACTCACCACGCATTTCTTGCCGAGGAAGCTGAAGAGACTCTCGTTCTCCTGCGGGGTGAGCAGCAGGGAGCCCACATTGGTGACCCGCCGCGGCTGCGGGGGCTGCTGCTGCGGGTTGCCGCTCATGGCCGGGGCCGGCCCGGCGCTGCCCTCGCCGCCCTGCGTCCGTTGGCGCCCGCAGCCCTCTCCTCCTCCTCCTCTGCCGCTGCCGCCGCGGCCTCAGAGCAGCCGCATCGCGGAGCCTCCCTCTCGGGGCCAGGGAAGAAGAGAGGTAGAGAGGGGCGGCGGGGCCTCGGCCAGCTGCCGGCAGCCCGCGAAGGGAGCGCCGGGAAAGGGAACAACCGCGCCGGTGCCCAGCCGCGCCAGCGGCTAATCGCGCCCGCCCCTCCGAGAGGCGCTAAACTTCCAACTCCGGCCCGGCTCCGGTGGCCGCACGATCCAACATGGCAGCGGGGGCGGGCGAGACCACAGCGCACGGCAGGCGGAGGGGAGGCCGGCGCGACCATGCGCTGTACAGGGAAGGGGAGCACCGCCTTCCGCTCCCGCCCCTCCGGGCCGCGCCTCGGCAGCCCGCTGGCCAGCGCCCACGCCTTTCCCCGCAGTACCTGCCAGGCCGGCTGGGCGGGGGCGGAGAGGAGGAAGAGGAAGGAGCGGTCGCCGCCGTCCCCGTTCCCGCTTGCCTCGGATGAGGCTCGAGGAGATGCGGCCGTACGGCGGGGACCGACGCTGTGTTGGTCCGGAGGCCGTGAGGGGAGAGCGCGGACAGGAGCGCCGCCGGGTGCTGCGGGCGAGGGGCCGCGGAGGTCTTCCCTGGGGCCAGGAAAGGCCGAGTCCCTGGGAGAAGTTACCCGGAGGGTCCCGAAATCCGTCGCACGTCACCGAGCGGGGTGCCGGGCCTCACGCAGGGTCTCTGGGAGTAGGGTGTGTTGGGATCCCTTGACGTTGTTGGCAAAGACCGATTTGATTTGTAACTCCAAAACCTGACAAAAAGGAGAACGCTTCCTCGTGGTTTACCATAGCAATCGCCAGGTCGGGTGTTGCGTGGGAAGTTGATGCGGTGTGCAGGGAGGTATGAGCGGGGGTGTCAGCCATCACACTGCGTAGCGCAGGCTGCTACAGTTTGAGGTGGAACGCCTAGAAATAGTAGTAGGTACTTTTCGGGGATCGTGTGCTGAAGAGAAATCATGGATACAACCCGCAGCCTTCGTCAGCTTGATTTCTTTTCCTCCCGCTTCCCTCCGTGTACCAGCAACGAGCTGGGGTGAAAGTTAAAGACCTTTCAAAGCCTGAAGATGCAGAGCACAGCTGCTACCCAGCCTGGCATTCAGCTACACTAAAGAAGTACTGGTGCTTCTCGCATAAAGGTGAAAACCAGAAGCCAAAGTGAGCACCTTGCTAGTTTTCTCTGTTTTCAGGAGAAGAATGTGTTAACTTCACATCCTCTGAAAAATGCAATGTCCATCTGCAAAGTGCTAAAGCAATCCCCTTCCTAACCCACCCCCCACCCCCCGCCCAGTGATTTATTTTGTTTGTATTGTAAGAAAGGACTTGAAGAAGCATAGGAGGAAAGAAACTAGAGAAGCACAGGAGGAACCTGTGAACACAAGTCTTCCTACAAAGTTATACTGACTTCATACCTTATGAAAGATCAGTCAGGAACAGATGGCAACCCCTTCTGCTATGCGTATAGGCCCTTTTCCCTGTACTTAAGAGCCTGTAACTGTATCCAAAAGTGTAAGGTATAGAGAATATGGTGGAAAATCATGAGCTTCAAGTGTAAAAAAAAATTACATATATACATGTATGCAGGACTCAGGAATCTGCAGGTCTTGCAGAAGTGGCTTGGGCCTTTGTTGTAAAGAAAAAAAACAGAAGGAACCAATGCTTCCAAAATACTTTTCAGCAATCTTACATTCTTCAGTTTTCAGTCATTTCTTGTGTGTGTGCATATTTTAGTGAAAGAGGAAATATTTTAGCTAAAGAATATTGGCATCATTTTGCTTGTTGAAAGTGTATGTAAAAAGATAGAACACATGGAAGCACTTTATGAGACACTTGGTGTATCAATAGTATTTAAACATTTATTTCATAAAACAATTATTTTATAACCAAAGCAATTTCAAGGAAAATTAGCATACTTCTGTTGCTGATCACAGTGTAAGTAGCTAAAAATATAGTAGACCTTTGATGGTACATGCTGATACTATCCTCATGTCTCTGGCTACTTATGTTCCTTGATACTTTTTTTCTTAATTATGTTAACTTTTACTGTTTGTTCTTTATTGTGTAGATCTTGCCATTCAAAGAGAGTTCTGGATGTTACAGGTGATCCGTTTTGCTTCATACTGCTCTCAGACCAGCTGGCTGGTAGCTGTTGGCCCTTTAACTTTCAGGCTCTATTGTTAGGATTTTGTTTGCTTTTTTAATAGGGGTAGGCAGGAAAAAGAAGGGAAAAAGCACCATTTCAAGGCCCTGTGTTCATTAATTATGCAAAAGCCGTTTCTGTTTTTGTATCATGGCAATGCAGCTAGTCCTGAAGAGAAATGGAAATATTGGTATCTGGTGATAAGTCCCTCTGAAAAACAGATTTGTGCCTTTAATATTAGCAGTAATATCAGCAAAGAGCTCCTATTCTTGCATAAACCATCCAATTTCAATCAAAGTTCCTACAAGGAAAGCCACCAGCTTTTACCTGTCCATATTTTGAAAAAAAACGCGGTGCTTTTTCTGACCTCTCTTAGGGAAACTCCTGTCATTTATCCAAGGCTTTATCCTCTGAGTTTCCCACTGAAGTCCTTAGGGTGCAAGCTATGTTATCCACTGCTGGTCTCTGTAAGCTTTTCCCATTTCAGGGTACTAGCTTGTAGCACCAAGGCACTGAAGTACATTGGAAGTGACATAATGTGTGTCAGTATAGCTGGTGTAACAATTTTAAAGATTTATATTATAAATACTTAATAAACAGAGTTTATTATCCTTGTCAGATTTATCTTTGACAGTAAATATGTATCTGAATTTTGTCTTTAAATGCAGACTTCTACAGTAATTTTTCATACTTTCAGACTTAGATTCAGAGTTTAAATATACATGCAATTTCAGAAATAACATTCTGGAACTGAAAATGGAATAAAAAGATGAGGAAAACTTTCCACTTAAAGCTCACTCTTTTAGTGCTATGAATTGTAAAATATTTTAAAGGCTTTATCAAAGTTTGAATTATCTAAATGCAAGAAGAAGTTAGTTCTCCACGGACTTACTATTTTTAGAAGTGTCACTGCATTTCCCAAATCTTGATTTTTGTCCCAATGCTGAATTTAGGTCACACAGTTTGGTTTTCTTATTTTCGATAAGATGAAGAGACAGTTGATTACACCAAAGAACAAGCGGGCATTGCCACCATCTCTCTTCCATCTCATGTTATTCTCAATGACAAGTGGAGTGTCCTGGGACAAGCACAAACCTCTCTGCAGTGACCACATAAGCGTGGCTGGGGGAGATGAGAAGTGAGACCGTATGATTAGTGTCACCGCAAGGGAGGGGCATGGCAGCAGTGCAGCCCAAGGACGAACAAGAAGGAGGGAGGGCTTGTTTCCCTCAATACCCTTTTTGGGTAGTCCACTTACTGCAAAAACAGTCTAAAACAGAAGTCCACTTACTGCAAAACTGCTTGTGGTAACTGAAAAAAGGAACTTTGTGGTTGGAAGTGGGTTTTGAGCTGTGAAGACACGAGTTCTCTTTTTTTTTAAGTAAACCATGTTGTTTTTCTCAACAGAGACTTCATCAGGGAGGACTGGGTTTGCGTCGTTACTGAGTCAATGTCAAATAGCATATTAGTTATTTTCCTGGCAAGAGGTTCATTCACTTATACTCTCTGTGCACTGAACCTTTAAATGTTTAGGAATTGCAGCCTGATCTGGAGGTAACCGGATCATCTGTTACGTTACGGCTCATTTCAGATTCAGTCACTGCATTTCCTTTCTCGCAGAGATTTTAAATTGTCTGTTGCAGGCAGGTAATAGTCTGGAAGAAAGAGGATCTGGAGTCTGTGGTGTTATTTTTCTCTATATTCAATTTATATCCTGTAAATTTCAGTTACAGAATGACTTGAAGTAGCCACAGAAGTTGCAGAGTGGACAATTTAATTTTATTCTAATTAGTCAGGAAAGCCTCCACTCGTTCCATATGGATGTAGAAGTGTAGTGTCAGTAGGAAGAATCCTCTCCTTTTGTGAGCTGGCTGTGCAGCAGAGCATCCTCGCTGCAAGAGTGTGCAGGCTGGAGCCTGAGAATCAGTGATGTGGGACAATAAGTTCTTTCATTTCTTGCACAAATGCTGTCTGGGGTGCCAGCTAGAACTTTTTTCTCTCTCTAGTGCTTGTTACGCTTGTCTTTCTGTTTGCCATATCTTTTCTGGCCCTTTTGACCTCAAGACTGTTTACTTGAAGGAAAGTAATTTGTGCCCTTCCATTTTGCTCAGCAAAGGGTAACGCTGGTTTTGCGCTGTAGAATCATACTTGGAATATGCTGGAGTAAGATATGAGCAGTTCTGGTTTAGCTTTTAAATCAATTATGGGAGTATGTAGCTCTTTCCAAGACCTTCTCTACAATTCCTGTGAGGCCTGAAGGATCGGACTGTATCACTCCTGTTAGGACCGTAGAGAAAATCCTCCAAGGAACATACTGGAGTTGGAGGCATCCTCTCTCTCCTCTGAATGCTTATTTATTGATCATTGCCTGTGGTAATCCTGGAACAGTTCCGTAACTACACTGCGAATCAGAGGGAAATGGTTTTCTTTCCCCAGCCCAGCTAGCATCCAGCCTTGCATCAAAGCTCATCTTCAAAACTGTATAGTGCAGGGTCTGTTGAAACACTCTTTATTCTCTTTGCTTGGTTTATACCTCAGTAGAGGTGTGACTTCTGAGTTTTGCACCCAGCAATAACCGTGAGTAGAGAAAATAAGTTCATTTTGATTTATCTACAGGCATTAAAAGGAATGTTTATTCCTTCCTCTGAGTTTCCTGGCAGTTTTTAAATTCAGTGTAATGAAATCTCCGTTCAGCCATTAATCAGCCACCATAAAAAGCTCAAGAACTTCACCAGTTAAAAAAAAGAAAACCACGTTCTTTCCTATCTGTGATCTGCTAATCTGTTGTTAGAGCACATTTCCTTAACAACAGCAGTCTTGCTCTGGCTTTGAGACGTCAGTTCTTGTTTGCAGCGTGACTGACCTCCCATCCTGATCCCCGTGGTTCTGACCAGGTAGCCTCATCCTTGCTGAGTGGGGAGAGACAGGCAAGAGCATTGAAAATCCACCCTTTTACTGTAAGTGCCAAGCACGATGTACATACTCGCCTGCTTAGAGCTGGCTTGAGGTCAGTAGTTTACTCCCAATAGGTCAATAAACAGCTGGCAAATGCATAATGCGACTCGGCAGCAATTGCAATTTGGCCCCTCATGGATGACTTAACTTTCATGTAGTTTTTCAACCTTTTCTCTGCTTCCCCCCCACCCCTTTAGTTCTGTATCTGGCATATAACAGCCGTAAGTAATAGGCATGAACAACACCCTGGTTCTTGTTAGTGTTGTGATGTGGTTCATGCTACCAGATCCTTGCTACAGCCCCGTGGTATGTCAGGGCTGGCGTGCCCTGCCAGTCCTGTTCTGCTGCTGTCATCCAGGAGGCCAGAGAGTGAGATCACATCAAAGGTCAGCCTTCATCTGGCAGGTGGGTCCAGACTTAGGGCTTCAGGTCTGTTACATCAGACCGGTGTGTTAGTACTTCTTCAGTTGTCTTGCTTCTGTGTGGTTGTGCTAGTTGTTGCAAACATTTAGGGGAGAAAAAAAACAGCAATCTTTACACATCAGTGTTCTTGAAGGCGTATGACTCCACCTCATAAAGCAGGACTGAGAACATGCATATCTTGACCAGCCTGATTTTTGTGTTTAGGGAGTTACATCAGCTCCAGGCCAATTAGTCACTGGTGCAGTGCACTATATTATTTTTATAGGAAAAAGAGAGTATGCTTAACAAATTGATATATGAACTTTCACAAATACATACAAAGCCAAAATCAGCATGCTGCAAACTGGTTTGGAAACATGGATTAAAAAAATATCTCTTATTTTTTTCTAATCTATATGTGCAGTCAATTGAGTTGCTTATGTATGTGATGCACCAGCAAAGAATCTGCAGTCCAGCCATTTGTTTCACCTCACAGATAAGTAAGTCTAAAAATAAAACTTTGCTTTTGACTGCAGCCCAGCAAGTAAAGATAATAAAATTTCCTGAAGAATATTTAGAATTTAGCACAGATAACCAAGTAATTTTAATTGGCACTTTCCTGGCTACCTGATTATTACTTTAAATTAATGACTCTTCCCATGGCATGTTAAGATGACACATCCAAGTGGTATCAGTGCTTTGTGTGGAGATCTATTTTGCTCATGCTCATCAACTCAAACTGAAGAAGTTGTCCTATGAGAACTAATCCATCTGATCTTTTCTTTTTCTCATTAAAATACTGCTGTGTGTGCAGCACAACAGTGCCTGAAGCCCCGTACAGCTTTGGTGCCCAGGTGCCTTGTATAGAACACAGCGACTGATCTGGAGAGGTGATATTAAACTTGGAGAAAGTCCACAGGATTCTGCCCCTGAAAGTTAACCATCCTAAATAAATACTAATTCTGTGTGCCAAAACCTGAAATAGAGAATTTTAGTTAGGTTTCTTTAATTTTCTTTCTAGACTTCCTTGTGACAAATACATTTTGGAAGATGAGTCTTTTTATACATGTCATGGTTCTTCAAGCTTACCATCACGTGCCAAAATACATATCTCACCTTAGAGCTACTATTTTTCAGCTGATAGAATCCTGTGTTGGATTTAAAGAGGACCAGAACTGATTTTATGTGAAGTCTAGACTTGCTTTTTGCAGTGATATGCAGTGCTGACCTGCTTTGTCCAGTTAGGTTTCTTGGCCTTGAATTTTCTCATATCTATTTAAAAGATGAAAACAAACTTATTAATTTTAAATACGCTCACAATAATTACAATACAACAAATTGCTGTTCAAAAACTAGAAGCCTACAGCACGGTTAATAAGCCTTTCTGGGAAAATACTTGCTACTGCTATAGCAGCTCTTTCACAGAGGTCATGGCAGGGAGACAGAGGAGGTTGGTAGACAGCTAGGCAACCAGCAAAGAACAAGTTTGTCAGCATGTACAACTGATTACCGTGAGAATAATTTTCCATAAGCATGGCCTTGCAGATTGTTTGCTTAAGAGGGGGTTTTATGTGCGTGTTAATTTGTGACTAAACTTCCTAAAAGCAAAGCCATTTTTAACTGTTGTGGAAAGCAGTTTGTTCAGATCAGATGGAATGAGGCTCAGTACAATTTTTATACTCTTTTAATATTACCTACACATTGCAGCTGAATGAGGTATGATATTTCAGTATATATAGGCAATACAGGATTATTCTCGTAATGATACGCTATGGCAATTATTTTGGGTAGGCGTTTTGATTTCTCCTAGCTACAGTGATCAGTTCTGAACAAGAGAGCATGAGGAATGCTCTTAGAAGAGACGGTCTTGAGTTGTTATGTCCTTGGGCTTGTGTTTGTTATCTAGATTACCAAAGTGTCCCCATAAGACTTATTCCCTTTGTTTTACAGGTTGCTCATGGTTAAAACTGTAGTGTAACTCTGTGGGAACATGGTTGGTTTTAGAGGTTTTATGGGGCTGTGTAGCCCAAAATCTCTAACCAAGTCTAACCAAATCACAGTTCCAATCTCCAATAGGAGTTTAGGTGTGTCCAACTGCTGCACTGTATCTATACTTCTCCTTTCTCTAGCTATCTCTGTGTGCAAGGTCAAGGCTGAAAGAGTATTGCACAGGCCTGTGTCATGTGGAGACTCCCCTTTACATTGAAATGATCTTATATGGGTGGGTTGACTAAGGAATGGTATAAAGCAGGTGTGCTGGAGTAATTGCATGAACTCTAAGCTTTCAAGAGAGAACAAAAATCCGTTCATATTTATGATGAAAAAATGGTTTTGATGAAATAATAACCCACTCAATTTTTAATATCGTTCTTGAATATACAGAATGTCTGCCAAAGTCTCTGTAACCATGTGTGGTTTATTTCAAATATGATACAATCCATAACCCTCAGCCTGCTTAATTTTGCAATATGAGCTGTCTTTATCCATTATTTATTGTCTATGAATATGAGGTGGATCAGAATATTAGAAGGCACAGTGGCTTTGAGGATGAGTCATAGCAATGAGATGAAATTCAGGAGCAGAAAGCACTGTGAGGAAGTGCCTCGGTTGAGAATGAAATTGGGGGAGGCCTGAGAGTGGCTGGGAGCTGCCCCAGCATTGTGGCCTTGGAAAGGTGAATGCAAGTCCCAGGGGCTCCAGTGCAGAGATTTCTGCTAAAGCCAGGAAGGTTTTAATGCCATTCTTCAAGCTCCTAATGCACCTTATCAGAAATAACGTATGTGATTCCATCTCCCCATTTTCTAGAAGATGAATGTGGATTGGAACAGGTTCAGAAGGAAGAGAGTATGTCTGGGATGATAGGAAAGGGGAGGTAAGGTATTAGGGCAAAACAAAATGACAAAAGACCCGAGAAAAGATGTAACTTTAAATACAGTGTACTTCCTGATCATTGAGTAGATACCATTTGAGTTGAATAGATAAAATTTCTGTGCATATGTGTAATTTCTAAATGATCCACTGTGAATGCATACTCATTTATCAGGTGATGAAGGACTTTGTGAGGAACGTATCAGGGAAGAAATAGATTTCTTTTTAAAGGAAAGAGTACCATTGGTTCAAGAAAATGTTTAGAAATTAATAACAGATACATTTAGACAGAAATATACTGATCCCTGATTATGAGGATAGTTTGTAACGTATCTCCAGCAAGATTAAGAGGGCACAACAATTGAATTGCTTTTAAGATGGGACTCAAGAAATGAATCAAAGTGATTCTATAAAGCATTACATTTAACATCAAAGGGCAGGATTTGGTAATTCAGAATATCCTATTAGTTCTTCTGCTTATATTCGTCTTTTAGATATCTTACCATTTAAAAAATAATAATAAAACCACTCACTCTTATGGAAGGAACTCAGAATCCTTCTGTCTTAAAACTGTGTAAATCCATCTGTGTAAAACTAATAAATGATTTGGGGTCTGATGGAGTACAGCAGCTACTAAATAAATCTGTCAAATCTTAATTTAAGCCTCTGTTTAGTCTGAAGCAGTGAAATTGCTCTGCATAGAAAATACATGATAAAATATGTCTAACCGGTCTTGTCAAAAGCTTTTTCATTCTATTTTGCACTTTCCAATAATAGACAATCTCTACTACATTTAATAAAAAGTAATAAAACTGCTGAAGGCAGAACTGATTGCTGGTTAGTTTAGAACAAAAAAGTTTATAACCTCTTTTTATAGTGTAGTGCTCACTCTTGGTATATAGAAGTCCGTGGTTAAATAAAATCTCTCTGGGGTTACATTTCCATTCTGAGTCATAAGCATTAGATTGACAACCTTTATAGAAATTCAAATGCAATCCTATTAAACAATACACTTGTATAAATGCTGAAGGATGGATTTCTTTCACTGGGTGCGGGGGCACTAAGCTGCAGTATCTCAGAGAATGGCTCATAGAGCATTTGTGTAGCTATGAAAAGCAATAAGGCTGGGAACTGCTGGGCTAGAACACCTCCAGCATTCCATCAGGAGATCAGGACATCTAACGGTATAGGACCCACCAGCCTGCAGCAATTATCTAAATGATGTTTGCCCACAGGAATAAATCAACAGCCACATAAATAAAGAATTGTTGGTTTTTTCCTTCAGTATCCTGTTAGAGCTAGATATTATTCTTGCAAGCATCAGTTGAAATAACTATGTCAGTAAAATGCAAATAGCTATCACAATACTTACTGGCTTGTACTTTAAATGTACAAAGTTTAGAAAAATAATTTCCTCAAAATGTTGTGGGTTTGTCAGCATTTGCTCTAAGTCCCATAACTATTGGTTTGGCTTTGAGTTCACTCTCAACTGAGAGTGATTCTGCAACTGCAGAATTTGACCACACACTTTATCCTTATAACTTCTGGCTGACCTATGAACATAAAAATGCAAATAAAATATCACTTCTGTCAGAGAAAAAATAAGATATGCATTGTGGACATTAATTTTTCCAATATTAAAAGTAATAATTTGTGGAATGTAAAGGCCAGTCAATCCACTCAGGATGCTGAGCATACACTACAAGGAGAAAGCTAAAGAGATCACAGATGATGTTGTAAAGATGGAAAGGAAGAACACTGAAAAAAGGACATGTGGAGATGTTGAACAGCTTTCCAGAACAGTGAATAAAACAACATCATCAGCCTGGGAGTTTGTGAGGTTCCTGTTCTGATTGAATCCCAGCACTCCTAAGTGCCAGCATACGATCACGCTTCCATGAAGCTGCCCCAGGTCACTGGTCTGGGCTCATGGTGGTCTTTGGACACAGGCACTCCTTGGTGGTGGGCAGTTCTCCGAGCAGTTCTCAAAGCCTTCACAGATACATGAGCATAAACACCACCGCTCCCAATATAACCCCTTGTGCTGGTCACACACACAATGCTGTGTAAGTCATTTCTTGTTTTTTGCCTTTCCACCGTCACAGCCTCTAGATCACTGAAGATACAGCCCTGGCCTTGATCTCCTGGGGAAGGGCATCTCGAGGCGATTGCAAGCTGTGCATGTGAACACAACTCCAGTACAGCTCTGCTCTGTGCCTTTCAGAAAAGAAAAATTCCGTGAGGCCCTGCCACTGTTACAGGCTACTACCACCGACACTGTCCTCTAGCAGTAACTTTGTTCACCATCTCCGCTGGGATGTGTTATTTCTCTGCTAATTTAAAGCAAAGAATGTCTAATGTTAGTGGTGAGCTGGTCTAACTTTCCCTTCTCCCTCAAATGCAGTTAAAGTTTGTGCTTTGCTGTACCTCTTTGTGTCTCTTGATGTAACTAAGTAGCGAAAAGTATCCCAAAAGCTTTAGCAAGTAAACAAGCAAACTCCAATGGGTGGTCTACACAGGCGAACTGTATTTCAACACGTTTCTGGGCCAGCAGGCAGAGGTTTAAAAATATTTGGAAGCAAAATTCACCACTTGTCTGGGTTTAAACCCAGCAGCTCATAAGATTAATCAGCTAAGATAGACACTGTAAAGATTTGCAGCACTTTTGCACTGGGGAGGGCTGGCGGGTAACCCCCCTCCCAGCGAAAGCAGAAATTAGTGAGTCTGCAAGGTCTCAGTACTTTGCGTTTCATGATATCCCACAATCCGGAAAGCAGCACGCTCTCCTACAGGTGTACATCTATTGCTGTGTACTGCATAGATGGGCGTGTGTGTGTGTGTGTGTGTGTGTGTGTTTGCATACATACATTTGTGTGTGTTAGTACATATATCATCACTGATCTTTTCTTGTCCTGCGCCGCTGTTCCAACAGGGACACATCCTTGCTACCTGAGTAAAAGAAAACCCTCACCAGATAAGAACCATTCGCCCACAACAATTGTGATGAGTGTTGTTTGTCTTGGGCCTTTCAAATGCATATTATAGGGAGCTTTTTTACCAGCTAAGGCTGGACTTTAATGTGACTTTAGTGTCTGGGTGAGATTTTATAGCCCAGGGCTCTCAGGACAGGCAGGACTTCCAAATTTGAATACAAAACCATGTGAAAAGCCTTCTGGTCTCAGAGTGCTGATGTGTTTGTGGGTTTTGTAAGGAGATCTACCTGTTTACCTCCTCCTATGGTAAACATTTACAATGAATCAAAGAGATCTGTAGTGGGTGCAAGGTGAGCTCAATAGATCACAGAATCACAGAACATTAAGAAATTGGAAGAGACCTCGAAAGATCATCTAGTCCAACCCCACTGCCCAAGCAGGATCACCTAGACGAAATCACACAGGAATATGTCCAGATTGGTCTTGAATATCTCCAGAGAAGGAGACTCCACAACCTCTCTGGGCAGCCTGTTCCAGTGCTCTGTCACCCTCACAGTGGAAAAGTTTTTCCTTATGTTCACATGGAACTTCCTCTTCCCCAGGTTGCTCCTTTTTCTATCACTGTCCCTCACTGAGAAGAGCCTGGCTCCATCCTCCTGACACCCTTAATATATTTATAGGCATTAATGAGGTCACCCCTCGGTCTCCTCTTCTCCAAGCTAAAGAGACCCAGCTCCCTCAGCCTTTCCTCATAAGGAAGATGTTCCAATCCATCATCTTGGTGACCCTGCAATGGACTCTTTCAAGGAGTTCTATGTCCTTCTTGAACTGAGGGGCAGAACTGGACACATAATATTCCAGATGCTGTATGAGAGTTTAAATGCATGGCCAACCTGACAGGTTCGCCAGCATGTAGTCTTATCTACAGTGACGTAAATGAGATATTTACTAATGAAAGTCGTGGGAACAATCCTGGACCTCCAGATAGTCGTAGATCAGTGCTTAAGCCTTGTGCATTCTGTTTTCAGGCACTGTCTATTTTAAGACTTAAAAAGCTATCAAAGCCCTATTTGATATATTACTGGAAAGATTTCTGCCTCTCTTGAGCTGAATAGTGGGTGGTAAAAGTATAGAGACCCGATGACAAATACTAAGATTTAAAAAATATCTGATTGTTGAATGAAGACATTCCAAATTCTCCTGCTTTCATTGTGTCTTGTGTTGTTCTCTGAATGTTAAATAAATCTTTTTTGATTGCTAAGTCTTACTGAGAAATCTAGATAAATCTTTGATGTCTTCCATTTCACAGCAATAAAGTTATTCCCAATGTTTCTAATGGTCCCTCATTTTTCCCTGTCACAAATTCTGGAAAAGAGAAACCATATTAAAGTGTTGCTCATTCTAATACAGGCAGATCATGGAAATGCAGAGACCATGTTAATTAACATGGCAATCAGTATGATGAATGACGATGATGAATTATAAAACTATAGTTTCCATAAAACTGACTCTGGGTTCTCAGTCTCCAAATTTTATTCAAGCTGGCTTGGCGAAGTTTAAAGTTTAAAGGATATTTCAGTTGAAATTATATACTTGCCTTTATTTTGCAATAAGAGACTGCAAAGGGCAGGAGAAGAGATCTGGGGAAAGATTCCAGCATCATCACACTCTCTGTTGGGTCCAGGATGCTGCAGCTTCTACTCTCAGTGACATTTTCAACTCAAGAAATACAGCAGGAGATGAAAAGGTGGGTGGAGTGGGTAGCATTTAAATGAGCCAGATTGCTTCTAACATTGAAAGAGATTCAGTCCAAGAGTCGGCCAAAGGGTCAAACAGATTCTTGCCTTGCCCAAGGCAGTATTATCATAATGATTTTGGTCTGTGCAAATGCTTAACACACATGTGGAGCTAAGGAGCCTGGGCAAACTCCTGCAGTCACCAAGGGCTTTGTGTGGGGCTATGGATCATCCTCTTGCCTTAAACACTGGACATTTAACTTCCAGATAGTGCATCTTATGTAAATTATGTCTATACTATGTTTTGTTTCTGTAAATTTTCCATTTTCTAATACATGCTCTCAGTTTATTGCACAGGATTCTGGTGTCTGTCCTCATGGAGTACATTAGTGGGCTGATTTGCCATGTTCACTTTTAATATGCCTTTCCAAATCTCTTGATATTCTTAGGTAGCTAATTACAGTCTTGCTAAGTAAGATTCTGGGGAAGCATTTTCCTATGATTTACATTTACAACTTTATATATGTGTGCATATATATATATATATCTTTAGATTCTTATTCTTCTTCATGGTTAAATTCTGCCATTATTTTCACACATGCATCCATGCAGTGTCCTGGAAGATCCCTTCTCAAGAGGAGATCATGGAAAGGAAATCTCAGAGAGGATATATTCCATCTGGAGTCCCTGTATGTATTTCCCAAGTCAGCAGTTCCAAAATGGAGGCCTTCATCTCCATGAAGGTATGGTATAGCATAAAGCCCATATATATAATTCCCTAGCAGCTTAATCTTCAATAAGTGGAAACTGAGAGCTTTGTCCAGAACCACATGGGTGCCAGGTGTGTCCAGCCAGAGGGTGAAGGTAACTTGGTCATTGTCTGTTCTCCTGCATGAGTTTTAGGCAGCAGAAGGCTCTGAACTGCTGTCACATGTCATGCTGGGAAGATGGGTAAGACCTGTCCCTCCTCTTCATCCACTAGAGATGATCTCCACATCATGAAGGTGTAAGGGAACCATTGGGCAGCAAAACTGACCAGCCGTCCCATTTTCTCCCCATGCTTCTGGGAGCAGCTAGTCTTGTGGCTGGGTCAAGGGAAGGAGCTGTACCCAGGGGCTGTGAAGTTTGTCCTTCCATTCAGAATCAGGGAGACAGCCCCTGAACTTTTCCCACATGGGGTAATGCCAATGCAGGACCATGCTATTTGCATGAGTATCTGATTTTGAAGGATACTCTTCTGCTAGGTTTTGCTTTACAGCCCAGCTCATATTCTGGCACTTTGAATTTGAAAAATAGCTGCAATTAACAAGAAATGACTTCAGGTTAAATTGTATTTTAGTGATTAAAAAGAGCAGTTATTGTTAATTCATGCATTAAGTTTTGTGAATGCCACTTCGTGTGTACATTTACCAAAGGCAAAAAGAACTGAAAATACCTCTAAATGTAAAGCTACCCTTGCTATAATATATAGTTCCTCTCACAGGTTCACAACAGTGGATCATGCCAACCCCTTGAAGCACCATGGGCAGCCCTATATTAAGCTATTTTAATGGCTCTTAATTCAGTTCTGATCTTTAGAGCTTGTTCTTGAAAGCCGTATTTAAGCTAGTCCATATTAAATCATTTGAAGTGCTGAATTAAATATCATCTATGGGGCTCCAGAAATCTTGATAATGTTGTTTATGTGAGGCGCTAGAAGTGGGATTCATTTGACTGCATGCAGATCACTCCAGGAGCTATCTATGTCTATGCTAATCACATCATTTTTCCTTTATACCCGACAAAGAGAAATAAGCACTTCAAGGGTGTGAGTCAGCTGATCGATTTCAGATATCTGGTATAGGATGAGATGCACTGCACCTTAAAAGCAACTATTACTACTTAGTGCCTTCAAAAGGAGCTTTGATGACCAGTTCAGGTATAGACATTAATACTGGTGATATCTAAAGAGAGGTGAATCCCACTGAGATGATTGACAGCAATTATGAGCATGCCTTTAAATAAATGAGCTCAAGCACTGCATGTTTTACTCTTATCCCTACAGTTGTTTGTATGCTAAACAAGCCAGCGGTACCCTATCGTCAGCAGTATTCTTGGTCTTCTGTCTCCACAGTAGGTTGCTGACAAGTCTGTCTAGTCTTTTACAAGTAGAAGAAATTGAGCTGTTTAAAAAAACCCCAACCAACCAAAAAAAAAAAAAAAAAAAAACCAACAAAAACCCAAAACAACCCAAAGCCAAACCAAAACACCCCACCCAAAAAACCCCAACCCCAAACAAACAAAAAATGAGATTAAGAAAAATGAGCCTGCATCTTGCTGATCTTCAGAGTGAAGGCACAGGTCTGTTTTTAAGCAAGCTGAAATCCTGTACATGTGCATTTGAACAATGCTTACTCAGTTCTGGGAGCAAGACGTTGCCACTGCAAATGTTGCCATTATTTTCTTCAAAGATGTATTTTAACTTGTTTGGTGTTGGGGGTTTTCTAATTTTTGTGGGGGCTGGCCTCAAAAGAGTTATTCAAAATTCTTAGAGTCATAGAGTGAGAAGTTGTAAGGGTCCTTTAAATGTCATCTAGTCCAACCCCCCTGCAGTAAGCAGGGACAGCTTTAGATCAGGTTGCTGAGAGCTTCATCAAGCCTGGTGCTAAATATCTAAGGGATGAGGCCTCCACCACCTCGCTGGGCAGCCAGTCTCACCAATCACAGACATTAGTTGATGTCTCAGAAATCTGTATAAATTACCAAAATATTATGCACTTTTTACATAATAGAGAACAGCCTTGCTCTAAACTCTCCTGAAACAATGATTACTTTTTTATAGTCAAAAGACTACTCTGTAGAATTTTGAGAACAAAAATAGGGGAGTGGGCAGAATGTGAGAAAAGTAAAAAAAGAATTACATTTACTAAAGGAAAAAAAAGCCCTTTCACTTTCACCCACAAGATGGTGCCACTTCCTCAACTTAAAATACAATTTTCCTCTTTGAAAAATGTATAAAAATGACAGTTCTCAAATTAATCCCTATGAGAAGAGTCCTGGAACGCAAAAGTCCTACTAGTGTCTTTGAATAATGTTTAAATGGGTTTTAAATGAAGTTTGGGCCTTGTACTGGCCCCTCTGCACGAGAGTAGATACATCCTGCATGAATTCAGGGACATATTTGCTAATCTGCGTGCCAGAAATAGCATTTTAGTGAATGTTGTCACTGCTGGAACTTCAGAATCACAGTGCTTCATCTGAGTGGATTTCTGTTTCTTTCTGTGCACCATAAAATCAGTTATGTAGCAAATTTCAAAGTCTTACATCGAAAGAAATGTACTGAAGATGGGTGACCTGCAGAGACAAAACTGCGATTTAAAGAGTGGGGTTGCCAATGTGTGACTGAGAATGCATCTGAGAGCCTTCATTACTGGGAATGTTTAACTGGATGGGAAACTGCCAGCTACAGGCTTTCCTTTACGTTGCTGATGGGATTTACAAAATTGACTGTTAGAGAACAGAACCCCCCCCACACTTTTACTTTTAAACTAAATCCATATAAAGAGTTAAAAATCAGAACATCCACAGTATTGTTTTTATAGTAACTTCACAAGAAGACCTTTGGTGCTGGTAACTGCTGTTTATTTCCACCTCATTACAGGTAAAAACCTGAAAAAGCGAAAAACAAATTTATGATTTTGTGTAATGCTTCACCTGTAACATTATCTTGAAGTCACGTATGGAAAGTGTAGGAGATAGGAAAAGAGGCAGCTGTCTGTCCCCATCCATGGCTTCTCTTTGCTCATTCCCCTCTGATTCCTCTGGAAGCCCTGGCCTTTCCCTTAACCTTCTCCCACCTATACAGCAGCATCACCTGCTTCCCTGGACAGACATAGGCTCCTACGTCTCCCAGGCAGTTTTGTGAGTTTTATTTGAGAGAAGAATCCAAATCTGCTTCCATCCACATGGGAGTGTATAGCAATGTGAGCACCTGAAATGGCTCCAAGTGGTTTTATTGCCCAACAAACCCTTCTGAAATGTAGAATCCCTGTTGCAGGTAGCTGGATGACAAAGCATGAATTCACCTCCCATCCACAAAGCAAGTCATTGTCTCAGGGTAATTCCCCACTCACACCCAGTTTCTGCCTGGCCCCTGTGTCACCCGGATGGTAACCCCTAATTCTGGAGGGAACAGGTTATTCACCACCTGAGCACATTACCTTCAGAGTGGGTGTCAAAAGAGATCCTTCACTTCAAATTGCCTAAATACTGGATTTTGTGTGACTTGGGGTGGAGTGGTGGCTCCATACCTTGTTTGTTTAGGCAACCTGTGAGCCTAACGATTTGTCCTGGCCTAAGTCACGAAGCGTGTTTCTCCAATGCCTAAGTAATCCGGTTTCTTATGGGAGTTCCCCATATGCAGCCTGTGCTTGAAAAACAAACTTATTTTATGGATGAAACACAAGTTCTTATGGAAAATGGTGGTACTGATTCCTTGATTTGCACAAAAATCTGGGTTTGAATTTAGTCTACAAGGCCCTTGGTTTTTACTAGTTCTGTAAGAAGCAAAAATCATATTTCATTTTTATAAAAATGCTCAAAAAAATTAAAAAGGGAGGTGAATATAGAGAAGAAAGAAAAGAAACAGAAAGATCTTCAAAATCAATGTTAACATTTTCAAAGGTGAATATAATTTGATTTAAATTTTATTAGAAAACTCAGTACTCCATATTTCTAAATACTTCCACTTTATGAAATTTATTTTTTTTAATTTTGTACAGTGTTTTTAGAGGAGAAAACTTACTCATTTGGTAGTCTTTAAAGTTGTAATTAATGCCTCTTCTGTGGAAAAGAGCCTCAACAAACAACTGTTGATCTCAGACAGCAGCTTTTGTGTTTCACAGTTAAAAATTGAATCATTTTTCCTTGTAAAGCAAAACAAATCCCTCTGATAGACAGGGTAAGGAGGAAGGGATAGCAAAGGCAGGAAAATATGGCTTCTGTATCTGGGTAGCTTTTGGAACACATGAGCCAAACAGTTCTTCTGGCCAGGAAAAACATTTGCCTTTTTGCTATTATTTTCCTCTTCACGATTTATGGAAAACTTTTCTTTATTTTAGTTTTTCTTTTTTTTTTTTTCTTTTAAGATCTAGATCTGATTGTTTGGGACTAGTTTTTAGCTTGCTATGCTAAACGTTAAGGTGTTAAGGTGATCAGCCTGGCTAAAACAGGTTCTCATTCAGACAGAAAGCAGAAAGAACTGAGAAAAAAAATAAGTGGAGAAAGAAAAGCAGTTGCAAAGGAGGTTCATACATTCGAGGGATGGTTATTAGGAGGATCTTGTGTCAGAGGCATGAGATGGTTGTCACCATGGCCGATTGCTGGTTTCTTTTTGGTGTCAGGGCTGCCGAGCATCGCCAGCTCTGCAGACATAGGGGCTGCAGGGTGCTACAAACATCACCCCTTTCCTCTCTGCTTCAGCATGGTGTAACGAACGTGTGAAACACCATGGATTCAGGAGACTTGTTCATGGTTCTTCCAGCCCTGTTTCATCTTCAGAACTTTTTTAGTTTTTTATTTTCTCTTCATCCACATAAAGAGCTTTTTAAAAGTCCAAGGGGCACGATCAAAGTGGACGCTTCTGATAATATTTTTATTTCTCATATTTTTACTAGCCGGCAAACAACTTTCTGACAAAATTTCATGACCATGAGCGAACAACAAAAATAAACAGGCCAAATAATTTCAGAAAAACAAATCTCTTGGGTCTGTTGGTAGCTTACTGTTACCCTCCCCACTCACCCATGTTCTGGTTTGCAGAACAGACTTTAGAGAATGTGTAAAGTGTGAAGTCCATTTTGTGAGCAGTGGGTTTCTGATTACAATTTCTATATATAGCAAGATAGCTTTTGAATAAACAAAGATGTATTTCCCACAAAAAAAAAAAATTCTCAAGTGCTATCTTATTTTATTTTTTAGCATACAAAAGATTAAATCTTCTTTTTCAATATGGAGGAAAAACTTGAACTTTTAAGTTTTCTGTGACCCTTCTTGTTTTCAATATCTTGTTAGAAAATCTATGGAAATTGTGTAGATAGGTTTTAGCAACAGGCCCCAGCTTCTGCTTTCTGGGTATACAATAGAAACAGCAGAAAGTTGCCTTGCAGCAGTATGTGGGAAGTCGTGGCTGTTCTTTAGCTTCCTCTTTAGTCAACATAAATTGACATTTTTTCCTCCTTATTCATTTCTCTCCTGCTGTTGCTTGCAAGTGCCATCAGCCATACAGGCCTGTGAGTCAGCCACCTCTCTGCATGAAGCTGAACAATAAATTCCATCTCTTCCTCCTTGCACTTTAAATATAACTTCATTCCTCTGTTCAACCAGGAACAAGGTCTGTTACTTATTCTCTTCTTGGGTGATGAGATTACCAGCTCCCTTTGGTGTGACAACAAAAAAATCATCTATGTACAGGAAAAAAAATTTAATGAACAATATTTTTTGTTAAGGAGTGCCAAAATAATGGCAATATCACAGGAAGAAAGAAAAAAAAGAAGTCTTTGAATAAAGTATATTTACAGACAGCAGCATCTCAGACCTGATGACTCTTATCTTTAGGGAAATGTGTTCAGCAATTCAGCCTGGCTTTTCTCTATTTGATAGATGTACCAAGAGTTGGAGACCTGCAGATCTGATTTTGTGAGAGTTGATACTAATGTGTTTACCTCACCAAAATGATGTTCTGACTGTGATAAGCTTATAAATGTTTGCAGGCTTTGGGCTTTGAACATATCTTCTATTTTCTTGTTGAATCTTTGTATTGTAAACATAACTATTGCCAGAGAGAGATCTCTGCTATTGAAGTGCAAAAGCCTCGTTTGCTGAGCGTACTCTCAAGAGTTCCTTGCGAGAATACCTAAAAGTGAAGATTGCCCAAGCCTCTGGATACATCCAGAGAATGGTAGTAAAGTGCATGCTTTTTGCATTTACCCACAGAATTAAATATTTGCAGAGGCATTTCTGTAACAGGAGGCTCTCTCTTAAATGGGTTCTTTATAAAATATAAGGGAAGTGAAGGGTATTTAATTGCCTACATTTTGCTTTAGTCTTAGAGGGAACATTAGGTGTTCTTTGGCCAACACTGATAACCTCATTGCAAAATTTCCTTGTAATCTGATCTTCCTCCTGACAAAACCAGATGCCAGATCTTTGCATTGGTGTTGGCTGGTCTGTAATTGCCTCAATATTCAAAGATCTGGCCTTTGTTTCACCCTAGAGCTGTGCACTTTCCTACATGACAGAAGTGCCACTCACACGTGGGTTGTGCATGTGTTACTGAGACACTCTGGAAAGAGATACTGGAAAGAGGGTCTATATACATATATGCATATATAATTATGAATATTAATATGAATATGAATGTGAAAAATGAATGTGAATATACATATAGATATAAATATAAATGTGGATTGGCATCCATGGATTGCATTGCCAATTTAGCAGTGGGCAGTCCAATGTCTCCCAGAAAAAAAATAAAATATGGAACAGCTTGGATTTGGTCCTGTGTCTTGAGGAAGGTATATATGACACTGAGTGCTGGCAAGAAGGACCAAGTGCTTTTCTGGCCAGGGTGACCTGAGCATCCTTAACTTCAGTCAAACTTCACTAAAACCCTGTCACAAAGAGGTGCTCTTCCCAAAGAGGTGTTGTTGATAAGCATTGACAAAAAGGTAGCTAACAGTAGGTACCAGCATCCCAAACTTACCCTTGTCCGAACAGAAAACTGGAAAAGGCAATTTATTCTGTCTCATTGTTAGCTAGATATTTTAGGATGTGTTTTAGTTATCCATAGCCATAAAAATCAAATGTTCAGTATTCCAAATTAAATGTGTTCAGAGATACAGGAAAGGGACCTAATCCTTCAACCCTCTCCCCTTGAAAGGATAGATTTCTAAAATTATATAAGGGCTTGAAGAGCAGATAGCAATTGAATAATATTTTCAAAAGCAGCAACCCTGTGTTAGTGCTACCACTCATGCCCAAAGACAGCTAGGTGTCTCACTGCACTGAAATCACCAATAGACAGGAATTAAATATATGGATAATACTTTTACAGATACGATCCTTTAGTCTTATGGAACCCAAAAATTTGACTACTTTTGACAATGTCAGTAAAGTTTGCATCTTTAGGCAATGGTGTGACTTGGAAATCTGACCACAGGGGCATGAGACCAATTACTTCACATTCATTTTAAATAAAATATACACTTCGGAGTGGAATTCAGTTCCGGGTAGATGTACGGGCTTGAAGTGAAGCCCATAGCTCACAGGTTTACTCAATTTAGCAAATTTTATTTTTAAAATCAGTATTAGGACTCAATCTAATTCTGGATTCTTCCCATGCCCCTTCTTAACCTTTTTCTTCCTAGCTATGGAGCATAGCTATAAGCAGCATTGAATGTAAGGTTTTCTAAAATCCTTTAAAGTATTTTTTATAGTAAATGTGTATTCTTCGTAGAATTGCTGTATTAGTCCATTTATTTAATAACCTCCAAAGTTTTTAGAATCATTTATTATTCAGAATGCATTTTTGACTTGGCATAGAGCCTAGATTTTAATATATATGGTATTTTTCTTACTGTCTTTAAAAAAATATTAATATCTACTTGTTAATTAGGTAGGAAACATTCTAAATATTTTTTCAGCTATCTGAAAAAAAAAACAAAAAACCAAACAACAGAACACCAACCAGTTCTGTATTTGAGAAATACATTTTATTCAAGTGCCAATCCATATTCATATTGTGATTTCCTGAGGCATTTCTCTCTTGGTAAATAGGAAGCTGGATCTTATTTATCAGGAATGAAACTTTGAATAAAAATATTATTTTTAGATCGGTAATAAGAGTCTGGGAACAGCTGACCTTCCTCTCTGGCTCTAAACAAATGCCACTCTGCTTAGGTAGAACTTTCTTCCTCAAATTCCTTCCACTAAAGATCTTGGTTTCACTTGTAATTCAAACAAAACCAAAACATAAGTCTCTCCCTTTGAATTACTCCCCCAATAATCTGTCCCTACAGTTCCCTCTTTTCATCTGCAGTCCATGATTCCTTCTGTCCCACAGAAAGTTTTCTGCATAGCTGAGGCTGAGGTCTCGCTGCTGAGAAGGAGCAGGACTTGGGAAGGCTCTCCATGTAGATGCCCACCACCCAAGTTCAAGGAGACACATGAAGGCTGCTCTGGGCTTTTGGATTTAGCAGAAGCTTTGTAAGGCATGCAAGGAGGTTATAAGGAGCTAGACTGCAAATCCTGGTGTCATTCTCCTCCTGTCTGTCAGAATTATATATATGTGTATATATCTACATGCACAGGCATCCTTTTGTCAGAAGGCAGGAATTGATAGATGCTGACTCATGGCCATTGTTGCACCTCCCTCATGATCCTCATTTCTCAAAATCATCTGCAATATCAAGTAAAAATAACAATGGAGTGAAACGCCCTGAGTTCTTTGTGCCCACCCAAGTGGAGGATGAGAGGAAGGTGAAAACCTGAAACCTGTGGTGTGTTAGTGTATCACACTGACTTATATTAACTGTTAGTATTGCCATCAAGTAGTTCTTGAAAAATGAAACTACTCGCTCTCCAAGCCACTTCTTCCATTCTGGGTTGTTTTGGGGCTGTTTCATCATCCAGAAAACACATTTTATGCTTTTGCTGATTATTTTCCCCCAGCATTTAGAGGGGTTCCTTTTGTACCCAAATTATTTGTGATGCCTTGAAGAAGGGAGTTGTCTTTATCACCAGTTTATCCTGCAGGATTCACTCTTATGTGGGGTTCAGAATAAAACCCCGGAGTGGGTAGAATCCTGGTAGGTGCCAGCTCTTCATTTCAAATTTGTTGTTCTTTCTCAATTTAGTCAAACACATGTTTGATACTTTCTACTCGGTAAACTGATATGGTTTTTTCCACCCTACCACTTCACTTTAAGTGTGTTCAGGTCTGGTTTTTTACTATACCACAGGTTTTTACCCATGTATGCATATAAACCAAGTACAAGTGCATAGCAATATATATGGATTTGACTCTTAAGTACTGATATTTTAAATAGCTTTTAATTGGAAAGTTACTCTTCACATGGTGTATCCAAACAGCTAGAACAAAAAGAATCACCAAAGTTAATTCCTTGTGAATTATTCCTCAGTTTGCTTCAGATTGTTCCACCTGAGTGAAGAATAACAAAAGGAAAATATTTTAGTGGAGTGAAAAGAGACCCAGAAGATGAATGACAGTAAGGGGGTGGAGGGTGGGTATCACTACAGGGTTGGCAAGGCTCTGCTGTGCAGAGTCAAGGCTCCAAGAGGATGCTAAACCTTACAAGAGGGTAAAGGTGTTGTAAGGGGGAGGTGGAGGGCAACTGGGTCTGCAGCCACCATCTAAAGGAAAGGTGCAGCTAGAAACACACAGAAAAAGAGCAATTTCGTATATGTCAGGTCAGTCTCTGCTCCTGAGCCTACAGGCTGAGGGAATTGGGTTGAAGATACCTGTTTAATTTTACCCTTTGTCTTATGTTCTATTTTAGGTAAACTGTGCTTTGTTTGAATAGGCTGTTGGTGAGTCCTGGCAGGTTCTCCAGAAAAGCTGCACCAGCCGGATGAACCCACTTGCTGCATCCTGTGACAGGAACCTCCACTGCAGGGCTGGCACAGGGCAGTAGTGAGGGGCACCCCAGCAGTGGGACAGGGATTGACTGCCTGACCCATGGCAGGGCTGGGACGGAATCACAGAATTGTAGGGGTTGGAAGGGACCTCCAGAGATCATTGGGTCCAAACACAAAGCAGGTTCCCTAGAGCAGGTCACACAGGTAGGCATCCAGATGGGTCTTGAATATCTCCAGAGAAGGAGACTCCACAATCCCCCTGGCCAACCTGTTCCAGTGCTCCATCACCCTTACCATGAAGTTCTTCCTCATATCGGTGCAGAATCTCCTGTGGTTCAACTTGTGACCATTGCCCCTTGTCCTGTCCCCACAGGCCAGGAAAAGAGGTTGGCCATCTCCCCTTGTCTCCCACACTTCAGATATTTATAAACATTGATGAGATTCCCCTCTCAGTCTTCTCTTATCAAGGCTGAACAGCATCAGCTCACTCAGCCTTTCCTCATAGGGGACATGCTGCAGGCCCTTAATCATCTTTGTGGCCTCTGCTGGACTCTCTCCAGGAGATCCCTGTCTGCTTTGTACTGGGAGCCCAGAACTGGACACAGTACTCCAGGTGAGGCCTGACCAGGGCAGAGTAGAGGGGGAGGATCACCTCCTTCGACCTGCTGACTATGCTCTTCTTAATGCACCCCAGGATCCCATTGGCCTTCTTGGCCACCAGGGCACACTGCTGGCTCATGGCCAGCCTGTCATCCACCAGGACCCCCAGGTCCTTCTCCAAACAGCTTTAAATGCATCTTCTAGTATATCTACTGAAGGTTTTGGGCAGCAGTCAGTAATGAGAAGTTGTTTCAGCCTTTCCCATTGTAGAAGGCATGATAAAGACGTTGCAGACTGTGTGGATATGGGCACAAGTGTGTCTCTTTGTCTGTCTGTGTAATTGCATGTCCTTCCCTGACAGAAACATCAGGAAGGCACATAGGAGGGGGTCAGATGTCAGAGACAATCTCAGCTCTATCCATTGTTAAAAACAACTTGCTGTGTAAAAGGCAAGAAATAAAGGCAGTCATGCTGCAGGCTGGAGAACCAGCACAGGAGATATCTTCTCTCCATGCCTCAGCCTTGGGAAAACTCATTCTGGAGCTCAGTCAAGGATGAGGCACAGACCCGTAGGAAACTTGCCTTTATTATTTCCAGGGCTCCGGAAGTTACTTGTTTCCTATTTAATTCAAGTAGATGTGCACATTTGGAGATGAATGTGGTAATCAGAACAACAAAAAGGTCTGTGATTTTTCTAATAATTCTCTGTACTTGTTTCCTGTATTTCAGATTTAATACTTAAATGGGAACAGTCATGCTTGACAAGACAAGGAAACGTAAGGTTTCCTTCTTTTACACTTCACAGTTCCCACATGAGGATGTGGAATTTTCTAACCTCCTTGTCTTCACTCCCACAATACAGAAATGCCCTTGACCCTTCTGTATGTATGAGCTCCTTCTTTCCATCCCAATATACCTGAAGGGGGTTTTGACTGGCTGTTGAGGTAAGATGTAGCTGGTTTTTGCTGTTGTCATGCTGAATTATTTTAAAAGCCTCTTTGTGGAGCACACAAGAGTTCTGTGATATTGCTGCATTTGACCCAAATGCAGGACCCAGCGCTTACCCTTGTTGAACATTATACAGTTGGCCTCGGCCCATCAATGCAGTCTGTCCAGATCCCTGAAGCAGATCAACACTCCTGCACAATTTGGTGCTGTCTGCCAAGTTACTGCTGATGCACTCGACCCCCTCATCTAGATCATTGATAAAGATATTAAAGAGTCCTGGCCCACTTCTGAGCTCTGGGGAACACCACCTGTGACCAGCCACTGAGCTTAACTCCACTCGCCACAACTCTTTGTACCCATCCACCCGCCAGTTCTTTAAAATAACTCTTTTTGAACTGTTTTGTTTGCTCGGTTTTGCAAGCACCTCGGCTTCCCCCTGTGCCACAGTGACAGAGCTGCTCCTGCTGTTAATGCCTGCCGTTGCTTGGTCCAGAGCACGTAACCCACAAAGCACAACATAATTCTTCTCAAACACCAGCCCGTTCATTCTCTTATCAGGCTATAAAAGTAGGTGATAAAATACACCCTGTTCTAGCCACAGATAGGCTGCTTGCAAGAAACATGGCTCATTTCTAAATGTAGTTACTTATTTTGCAGGGACATAATGAGCATTTAGGTAAAATTCTGCCCTTATCTTCAGATGCCCTCAGTTTCTCATTAGTTAAAAGCCCGTTCATTAGGAAGAGCACATTCCTCAGACAAACACATCAGCTGTTGTAAATTGCCCCAACAAATTGTTCTGCTGTTCAGTGATTTTGTAGAGGTAAGTGCCATGTTATTTACTCAATTAATAATCAGTAAAGACAAAGTTTTAACTTCTATTTATAGTCTGTCAGGTAGGATGGCTTTCTCTGTTATTTTCTGTATCATATCATTTAATGATTGTTTTTTATTTCTTTTTCCTGTCAATTAACTATTTCATGCTTCACACCTCAGTGTAGAAGTGAAATTTTAAATTTTAAAAATTGATCTTGAAATGCTGTCTGTGAATAAAAAGTCACATTTGAAAAGTGAGAGCAATGTTGTGACTTGAAAGGTATTTTGGAATATGCTTAATCAATTTATTACCTAAACGCACTGGGCTGTGCATGCAACACTGCATACCTAGAGAGCAGCTAGTCATCTGTTGGCCAGGTATTTAATCCCATATGAAAAATAAAAACCTACTTCTTTCATTCTTTCACAATGGCTCACAATAAGGTATCCCAACATCTTCAAACAGTGTATTTCAAAATAATCTCAAAAGGAGCCCAAAAGAGGATGCAGCTAGCTCTTTGGCAATGTGTTCTGTTTATTAATGATTTGTGTTAGTATATTGTGCTGGGTATTTGTAGCACTAGAGATATTTTTAATTCATTTATTTGAGACAATGTAGATGCCAGTCAAGCTCTGTATTGGCATGCAAATAAAGTCTGAAGTTAATTTCACCTCAAATGCTGTATGCATATTTTCCAAATACTCTTGAGTTTCTGTTTGGCAAATTGTAATATTTCCTTTTGTGTTATCCAAAGAAAGGAATTCTTTACTGCAAGCAAAGATTTACAGTGGAAATGTACAGCTACTTTAAGCTTTTGCCAACATAGTAGGATTTTTCACCAACTAAAGGACACATTTTTCCTCTCATGGATTATAAATGCTTAATAAGTCTATTAATTCAGCTGGAATATTTCCATACTTCTACCCCCCAATTAATTTCAATTGAATTTTCTTGAGTTACACCATCTGAAAGCAGAATTTATCTTTGAGAGCTGAAGTTAATTTAGTTTACAGCCTTTTCTCAGGAATAAGGCAAGGCCTGATTGTAGGAATTCTCCATGTTATCAATTCAACTTAATTTTATCATTTAAGTGCCTCTAATAACAATAAACCTTTCAAAAATGAGTGAATTAAGCAGATGGTTTGAAAGAAGCTAAGCTATTTCAAATGCTTTGCACCAATGTAAACTCATGTATTATTTATTGTACAGTACTATCCATCCACATTTTTACAAACTATTAAATTTACATGCCAGAAGGTGGGATGTATTCTGTTAGTGCCAATTAATGTTCATGATCTTCAGTTAGAAGTATTTAGTAGTAAATTAAAAGGCAAATCTATAAACCAGTAGGAACTTCTTTTCAGAATACTGTTGGTAGGCACATTTATTTTCACCCATCAAGGGACAGAGCCAGAAGAACAGTTTACTGAACACTGCTGAGGACATTAGTATTAATTATTCAGGGAATTAAGGCTTTAACAGCTCTGACAAACAATATGGTTCCTTGAGAAGGCAAAATAATACAATCTATTCTACATCCCCCCTTCCCTTTATTCATTCATGTGGGGAAGAAATAAATACCATATTTTTGTGTAAAAACTTATACTTTTAACACAAACTTTAGAACTTTAAATACTGAGATTGTTTTTTTAAAGTATGTCTGTCTCCCATTTATACCGCAACAGAAGCAGATGGAATGGAATTGAAAATATCAATACATCAAGCTTTTTCATTAAAAAATTAGATCAGTGTTTCATATATTAGATGCAATCTGAATCACGTATTAGATGCCTAAAATAGTATAATACTCTAGATTTTATATAGCTTCATCTACTTAAAAAAATACTTCGACTTCTCAGTCCTTGAAAAATCGTTTGTGGCACATACCTATTTAATCTTCCTCTACTGCACAGATAGTTTTAAACCACATTATCTTTCCCTGGTAGTCAAAGTGTCATCGATAATCTGCAGTGATTTAAAATGACAGGACAATCTTTTAACTAAAACAGTACAGAGAACCACGACCTGTATCTTGATTTTCCTTCTGTCACTGATTTACTAGTAAATCACAAAAAGTTAGATTATCCCATCAGGGAAGGACTGTCTCTCCAGTTAAGAAGTAACATTTGAAAACCATTTTGAAGTCTCTGTGTTGGTAGCAGAGGGACATTACAGGAGAGGAACCAGGACAGGAAGAAATACCCATCCCCACATGTGCCTCTGCTCATGTGAGAGAACAAAACATGAACACACTGAGCCCAGCACACCCATTTGTGACCAGGCCATACCCAGCCTTGAATGGCCAGGTACAAACAAAAGAGAGGGTGCAGGCTCCAAAAATGGGATGTCAAGGCATTTGGGGCAATTTACAGGGTTGTTGCAGCACTGGAGCATTGGACCAGGAGAAGGTCAGGGTGCCTAAACCTCACATGTGGAAGAAGAAGGGTAAAGGGAGTGGAACACCTTCCCTATGAGGACAGGCCGAGGGAGCTGGGTCTCTTCAGCTTGGAGAAGAGGAGACCGAGGGGTGCTATCATTCATGTTTGTAAATATGTTAAGGGTGAGTGTCAGGAGGATGGACTCTTATCAGTGTTGGCCAGTGACAGGACAAGGGGCAATGTGTCCAAGCTGGAGCATAGGAAGTTCCATGTGAATGTAAGGAGTAACCTTTGTCACTGTGAGGGTGACGGAGCACTGGGAACAGGCTGCCCAGAGAGGTTGTGCAGTCTCCTTCTCTGGAGACATTCAAGACCAGTGTGGACATGTTCCTGTGTGATTTGATCTAGGTGATCCTGCTCGGGCAGGGGCTTGGACTAGATGATCTTTCGAGGTCCCTTCCAACTCCTAACATTCTGTGATTCTGGGAAATATTTTGCTAGTGATGCCTTGGTGACAACATGCAGGTGTAAGTGTATTTATCTATGTCTGTGAGATCCAAAAGTGACCAAGGCCCAAGACCTTCATGGTCAAAAAAGGACTTTTGATGGCAAATCCTAGCACAGTGACTACAGCTAGATATAGGCTATGTCAAGGTTCTGGCAGCAGTGCTGGGGAGCTAGGAAAGCCTGACATTTACATCCTGCATTTAAACACAGCTGAAACCTCTGCCATTCCACGCTTCAAAAATCACAACTGGAGATGAAAAATTACAATTCTTGTAGTTGTACTGGGGTTTACAGTGGCGTGAAAGTACTTTGAGGAATCATTTGTACTTCTATGAAACCAATCTTACATCCAAGGCAGAGTTGAAATACCCTCACAGTTTATAGCACTGAGTAACCCTCAGTTTTGTTGGCACAAAGCATAGGAAAAATTGTGTGCAAGATGTAAGAGGCTTGACTCTAACCCATATCCAACAAAGATGGTGCAGGTAGACTAGGATACACCGGGACACATGAAGTACTAAAATGGGTATTTTTAATAAAATTGAGTAATTACGAGTTCCACGGGAAGTTTATTTTTTTCAATACCATTTCTTTTCCCTTTTGTTCCCATGCTTCCTTGCAGGTTTTTTTTTTTTCTCTCAATTTAAGACATGACACAAGCTGCACATAACAGAAACAAGAAATCTAAACAGGAAATGCCTAAGCTGATCTCTGGCCCAAATACAATTTACTGTAAAACTGTGACATGCACCCAAGAATGTCCTCTTCTGTTTTCCATTTGGTTTAAAATCAATAATCCACAGTTTACAGTTAGCAGTGAGAGTGAAGGCCTGAATCCCTATCTCCTTGCTCTTTATATTTCTTTTCACATAGTTTGCACAAAAATTAAGGGATACTGCTTAGCATCTCTCAACCTGGTATCTCTGATGGATAATCACCTATTGGAAGTGAACTGTAATATGAACTGCAAAGGAAAAAGTCAATCATATATTTGGGTTTGTACTTTTACCGGTCTGTAAGGAAGACCACTAGTGTTTCAGTGTTACCTTCTCCTGTTCAGTTTTTAACTTGGAATTTAGCCTCAGAAAATTACAGCTGGATACTTACAGGAGAACAGCTGTACATTACAGCTGGAGACTTAGGAAGACTAAGTCAAGAGACTGAAACTGGCAGAGGGCACAGTGAATAATTAATCTCTCTCTAATGCAGTTTTGCACCTTCGGACCATAGAAGAATTCAGGATAGGTCAGCAGACTGTGTCCATGTTACTGACTTACTTACCTAATGCAAGTCATTTTTCAACAAAACAAGGAAAAGCAAGACTTATTACATAACTTTTAAAGAGCATAACAGCAGAGACAGAGCAAAACAGAGACAAGATGGACAAATTTGGACTTTCTCTTATTTCCTAAGAAGGTCAAGAAATAAACATACCTGTGTAGATAAACACGTGGTATCTTTTAAGTTAATATTGTGTGCATATAAATCATACCTCATAAAGAAGGATGTATTGATGCACAAGAGTTTTCAAGTTATTTACAAGGTATTTTAAATGTGATTTTATGGCGTAAAAGCTTTAAGTACAGTTGAAGTATCCATATTTCTTAGCCACAGTAGTAATTTCTACCCCAGATGTGGTCAGCCGATGTTCAAAAAAGGACATTTCTTTTGGCTGCCAATGTTGCACATCCCTCTATGGAATGCAAACAATCCAGTCACATTAATTTCCTTTTTAAGCGCTATCACATTTGATTTCCTTTCCAAGCACAATGCTTCCCTACAGATATGAGAAATGCTACGTGAAGTGAATGCATGTCTGCAATGAAAGGGAGTACAACGCTACACTCGGCAGTCATGTGACAGCAGGCAGCAGTGCATATGGGAGCCTGGAAGCACGATTTGTAAAGTTTGGTAAATCCGGTTTAGGCCACAAAGCCTGACTCTTTCCTATTGCAAAAATCACCTTTCCTCTACAATTTTGCTGCACCTCTTTCCTAATCTGGATTTTAAATTCTGTTAGTCACATACTGGATAATGAGGGAACCTGAAGTGGCTGTTATTGTGGGAACTGCAGATTTTATTTTTTTGAAAATGTGTTTCTGAATTCTGCGATAATGGTGGAGTTCAATGAAAGGTGTGTGCAGCCTAACTTGTACTTTACAGGTAAGGTCACAGGTCTGTGAGATCTTACTTTTTGCACATGACATTGCATACATTTCAACAGTCTTGAAACCAAGAGCGTAGTTTTTCCTTCCCTGTGTAAACTGAAGGAGCAAGATAAGCCTAAATTAGCCATAAGATACAGGCTTCCAGATTCTACAATTGTACGGATGTAATACAAAGTGATTTAGGTTTTTATATCATCTCTATGATATCTCTGAAAGATTGAAATGTCAACCTTTTTCAATCTTACTTGAAATTAGGTCTAAGTCTACATGTTCTCTCTGCTTTTCTGCAACATCTGCTTAAAATCTCTTTTCCCTTATGTCATCCTTATTCCACATTTTGCCAGCATAACTCTGGAGAAATGACAGCAATTTTTTTTCAAAATGTACAATGACATAGATATCCTGTAAGTTTCTCACCTAAAAGGTAAAGAGCAATAATGAAGTAACGTCTCGAGAACATCAACTGTTAAATAAAGTATGCAGTGGAAAATTTTTAACTTTTATGAAGTTCTTAGTTGATTGAAGAATGATTCTTCTTATCCTGTTGCCCATTGACATTAAACTGCATATGTAGCCAAAACACTTAAAATGTCCCACTCCTACAAGATAAATCCAAATAAATATGTCAACACAAATGACCTGCTCATACAGAAGAGATCATTGGACATCAAGAACAATTAAACTCAGCGGAAGATCAAAACATATGGATTACTCTTTCTTGAAAAGTCAGCACATGGGCAAGTATAGACTGAGAGTATACATTTGCGGGCTCTTATGAAGTTACATTGGCTGGCTATATGACCAACTATGAATCCTAATCAAAAGTACCACCTGTAACGTCATGTGTTACAGTGCAAAGAACGCTGGGATAATCAATAAAAACCAGCAGAGAAGCAGAACCGGACATCTGGAGAACACCATTAGGCTGTATTGGGGCACATGGCCTGCAAATAGGTTTCTTTAGGGCAAGAGTCTATATTTTTAGCAATTTTAAGCTGTTTATTTTGGAATCTAAATGTGCAATTACGATGTCCCATTCAGCTGTCATCAACTATTTGGAAATAGAAATATAGTAGGATTCTGACCAGCAAACACTTTGAAACAAAGGTTGGACTAAGTTAACAGCATTTTCTTGGGAAAACTAAATGTTTTCTCATTTATTTTTATAAAAATTATGAAAAGAATATGCAGAAATGAAATAACATTTTCTATTCAAGAAATGGCATATTTCACCACACTCATTAAAGTATATATTAAAATCCATCCATAACTTGCACAGCAGAAACTGATGAGAATAAAAAGCTATGTGTTATTTTGTGCAGTGAGAACATGGTCCAAAGTTTTCTGAATACAATAAAAAATATCTCAACAATCTGAATGGATTTGTGATCAGGCCTCACTTCTTTCACTTATGAAGAATTCTGTTTTGTTTTTAGAATATAGAGCAGAAACACTGAGAACAGATTCGGCTCCGAAAACACTGTAGCGCCTCAGAAAGCTGTGTGCATCTTTGGGAAGTTAAATTAACCATGGTAATAAGTCATTGAATCAGAAAAAAATGGAGAATTTGAATCAAAGTTGATAATGAGCTTTGAGGATGAATCGCTAGTGTCTGTGCTCATTAAAAAAAAAGGATTAAAGCCATCCAATTAGTGCCCGTGCATAAGACTAAAAAGGCCATAGTCCAAAGATACAGCAATAGAAATTGTAATAAAAGACATTTTGTTCTTGCTTAGAGGTTCTTTTGTGCATTTGTGAAACAACAGATAATTTATTTTCCCTTCTTTCAGAACTACAGGATTACCTGTTTCTTTGACAACTTGTTCTACTTGGCTTAATATGACATTTTCATGAAAATGTAAGCATCTGTAATTGAATTCCCATATGTAAATAACATCAGAATTGATTGCAGATTGATGCAACTGGTTTGGATTTTTTCAAAGGACTTTTTTCTTAATTAACTGTGTATATGGGAATGTCTCCTGTGTGTAACATAAAGTAACAGCAAAACAAGATGCTTTACAACGAGATGCTTTAGCCATTAAAATGAAGGCACATTATCTATGCACATATCACCTCCTTCTGTAGGATTAGAGAGATAGCTGGGTGACTAATTCCATATAGCTTTAAATAAGGAATTTATGGTAGCTTTGGGAGTTGTCCAGTATTCACTGGAGGACCCTGAATTACTGTCCTTGTCCAGACCCCAAACTTAAAAAAAATGTGGACTAAACAGATTCCCATCTTTTGTGAGATTCAGCCTGCAGATAGACACCTGCATGTTTATAGTTTAGCAAGGTGTCCAGGCTTATTCATAACTTCAATGAAGATTTGGCTGACCCAGTCAAAAGACCATCAAGAATTCTTCAACATGTCCCAACATAAATATTTTCATTTTATCACTTGTGGTGTGTCCATAGTCCTGAGCAATCTGCTCTAGGTGGCCCTGCTTGAGCAGGGTATTGGATCAGATGACCTCAACAGGTCCCTTTGAACCTTAACTATTCTGTGAGTCTGTGAATCAAATCTATGTCAGGGACAGTAACAAGAATTGGCCAGTAAGTAAAAATGTAGCTTAAAATAATCCTGCATTATTATTTCCTGGCCTATCTCTGTAATGATTTATTATCTGCGGTGTTGTAATGCCTAGGACTGTCAGATGTAGACAAGAACTGTGCAGTATTAGTCATTAATACTTGACAAAATGAGATAATTATATGTATGCAACAATACAAGTTTGAATAATATCATAATTTCAATTGTGGGAACAAGCAGCTGGGTTTTTTCCCTAAATCTTTTTCTTACACAGAAACTCACTGAAGGTCATTTCTTTCTCTCCTGATGCTCTTCAGTTTCATCCCAGCTATCGCTGTCTCAAAAAAATCTCTGTTTGTATTATGGGCTTGTTCTCATTTACTGCAAAGAAATCCCATATTAATCATGGAAAAGCCTCTTACAAACGTACTAACTCAGTTGGCTGCATCAAAGAAGGAATGCAAAGTACTGTGATGCATTCACCAGTTTTTCTAAAACATGGGAAGGGAAAGGCATTTTCTGTGACTTTTTGCTTGTTTGAGTGTTCTTTATTTTCCCAGCTTGTGACATTATTTAGACAATTATGCAAGACTGCAGGAAAACAAAGAAAAGACTACCAGCTGCAAGCAGGAGACTTCCTTCCAGCAGATCAGTGGGGTGAAAATAAACTGGCATCCTTTTCCAACAGGCACGCTCCCACCAGCTTGATGTCCATAAGTACTGGCCCATTATACTCAAGGTTGTTATCCCTAGTAAGATCTAAAGGGTTGAGAGGGAAGTTTTAAAACTTGGGTGCTAAACCTATATTTAGGCATGCAAAGCAAGCAGCCAGAGATGGGGTGAGGAAACAACAGGAGCATAAATCTCTACCTGGCTAATGAGGGCCTGCTCCTGGGGAGTCTCATGGGAGCTTGTGACTTCTTGCAGTCCTGCTTTTCACCTAGTGCCCCTAACCCAGTGCTTCATGCAAAGTCTTCCTCTGCCTCTTGGGAAGGAACTTTTGTACCAGACTACTGGTCAGGGAAACTTAATGTTTCGCTGGGATTGAGGAGGGAGAAACACAAGACTGCAGGTAGAGGAGAGAAAGGCTGTTCTGCAGGAGATAAAAAGACAAAGTAGAGACCTAAGGAAAGGCAGAAAATTGGGACAACAGTGGCAGGTAGAAAAAGACACATCAAACCCAGACAGTTGAAGAATATCAGGGAAGGACAAACACTGGGGAGAAATCTTGGATTATATCACTTATGAGAGAAATCAAACTGTGGAGAAATTGTTTGGTTTTTTTCTTTAATAAATCTCTGGAAAGATTTGGATAGGGGTACCTGCAGCCTTCCTATGGATTTGGCATCCCATTACAGATTAAAAGGAGATATCCAAGGAGCACTACAAAATATAGCGCTTTTTTCACAGCATCACAGATTCACAGAATGTTAGGAGTTGAAAGGGACCTCAAAAGATCATCTAGTCCAACCCCTCTGCTACAGCAGCATCACCTAGATTAAATCACACAGGAACATGACCAGGTGGGTTTTGAATGTCTCCAGAGAAGGAGACTCCATAACCTATCTGAGAAGCCTGTTCCAGTGGTTTGTTGACATACTGGCTTGGAAGGCAAGAAACCTAGGGATTGTGGCTGTGAGCTAATGGTAGGTGTCTTGTCTAGGCAAGGAGTTAAGTGATTAACTGCTGTTACTGGGTGAGAAGATAACAGGAGCAAGGGAAGCTAGGCCAATTTCAATAGGGTAACTCAGATCTGACTTTACAGGCAAGGAGGGAAATACTTAAAAATGGATGAAAAGCTGGGGAAATGTCCAGTTAGTAACAGTGATTGCAGTGAATTGATATATGGCTAAACTGACAGGTGAGTGAGAGCAGCTCCAGTAGTCTCCAAGCAGAAATCTGACTCTCAAGGAAAACAGCAGACCGCAAAAGGAAAAAATAATTACATAAGACCCCAATTCTACAGTCTAGGTCCCTTTTTCAAAGAGAGAGCTTTTAGTTAGTTCAGATGTGATTAATATTTTTCTTTAACATATTGATATTTAATTTGCTTTCAGTATAATAAGTAGTGTAAACTATTAAGTCATTAATAGTATCGCCCTTCAAGCCTGCAGATTGATTATCACTCTTGCATCTATTCATTTAGAAAATGAAAATTTAATTCAAAAATAGATAACAATACACTTTTTTTTCAGATATGTTGAAAATTGCAGCATCCCTGAGTTCTCTGGATTAATCTGTGTGAGGTAAAAGTGTCTGGCTTATGTTTAATTTGCCTTTCCTATTGTGGCTATTAGTGCACATAGAAACTAAGGAAGTCCTTACCTCACTGAGGCAGACTGACTGTATCAGAACATCTTTGGAAGCTGAAATTTCTCATGACCAGCACACTCTTTTTTTATGCTGTTGATTTAATATATTCTTTTTTATTATTATTATTGTAGGCATCAGGAAGCAATAATTGTTAAAGAAAGGTCTGAATCAACTCTGGGAGGTGTCTGTGTGAGAAGGAAAGCAAAAAGAAAGAAAACAGCTGAGCATTAGAATACATTTTGAACAGCAAAATCAAAAAGTCTTTCAAAGCATTTGAAATTAGACATATTTTTTGCAAGATAACAGTTTTGCACTTTTCCATGTTTCTGTTGTGTATGATGTTAAAGACAGCAAATCAAACCAAAGGACATCCTTTTATCATGCTCTCTGCCTCCAGGGTGACTAGTGCCCTTCTAACACATTTTCTCATTTTTTGTCTTCAAGGACACATCATAATAACTTCCCAGAAAAAAACTTACCATGGATGTTTGGGTCCAATGGTTGGCAGTGACGGCGCTGCTTACTCTGGTTGATGCTCAGCTGCTGAAGCCAGCACGGGCCCCTCTGGTCCTGCACAAGCCTTTCATGGTTGTTTGGAATGCACCAACTGAGCAGTGCAGGCTACGGTACAAGGTGGACCTGGATCTCAGCGTTTTTGACATTGCATCCAACACCAATGAGACTTTGAGTGGATCCAATGTGACAATCTTCTATCACACTCATTTGGGATACTACCCCTACTACTCAGATAATGGAGATCCTGTCAATGGAGGAGTGCCCCAGAATGAAAGTCTTATCAAACACCTTAACAAAGCAAAGACTGACATCGACTATTGCATACCCCTGAAGAAATTTCAGGGACTTGCAGTCATTGACTGGGAAAACTGGAGGCCCCAGTGGGATAGGAACTGGGGCAATAAGAGCATCTATAGAAATAAGTCTCTGGAGATGGTTAGGAGACGACATCCACAGTGGTCTGAGGACAAAATTAGGAAAGTGGCTAAAGAGGAATTTGAAAATGCTGGCAAGAGTTTTATGAACAACACTATCCTTCTGGCTGAGCATATGAGACCAAATGGTTTGTGGGGTTACTATCTTTACCCAGACTGCTACAATTATGATTACAAAGAGCACCCCCAAGCATACACAGGGAAATGCCCAGCCATTGAGTCTGCCCGCAACGACCTTCTGCTTTGGCTGTGGAAGGAGAGTACTGCTCTCTACCCTTCCATATACCTGGATTATATACTCAAGTCAAGTCCAAATGCGCTAAAATTTGTTCACTATCGGGTTAAAGAGGCGATACGTGTTGCCTCAATTGCTAGAAAAGACTACGTTTTGCCTGTGTTTGTTTACTCCAGACCATTTTATGCCTATACTTTTCATGTTTTAACAGAGGTAAGGAGACAAACCTCTTTAGAAGTTAAGAGATTAGAAACAGCCTTTTACAAAGAATACTTTTGAGAAGTTTTCCTTGTATAAAGGCACTGATGCTTTTGTTTTTCGTGTTTAAGGCAGCCCCTCTAAATGGAAGAACTGTAGTTAGAGGGCAAAACTCTACAACTATGTAGAGTTAATATTGCAGTGCTTTGGTCTATTTCTGTAGGATAACATTGTATATTTTTAATGAGTGTAATTTAGACAGAAAGTACAAAGAAATCATTTCCTTAAGGAAGTAATTCATTCTGATATTTTAATTCTTCAAGACAGCTTGTGAAATGAACTTGACAAATTTTTGTGAAGTTTAAAACTAATTAGTGTAATGGAAAGATAAACCATCATGAGAAAGGAACCTTGGGGCTCTTTCGCTTCTTTATACGAATATAAATTCATTCAGTATAGAAATAAACCAGCCAAGTACACTAGTCTGACCTAGAGTTCCTAACTCCTGCATGATGAGCATTGGCCACTTTTCAGAAGCACCACACGTTCAAGCACCTTCATGGTCCAACTGTTAGTGCTAACACTGCAGAGTCCTTTTAATGAAGAAAACGAGTTTTTCAGTTATGCAGTGATCAAGTGCAATAAATATATATTTGCCACACCAGTGATGGTAAAAGTATAGGCATACTTTCTGGAAGTGTAATGACAATCATGGCTTTGACTTTGTTCATGCACATGACAGAAAGTCACAGATGCTTATGAATTTCTCTCGTAGTTGTCCCAGGTGCCAAACGTTTTGCTTTGATCACTAGCAATTCCATGAAAGAGGAGGAAATCTGGGGCAGGGAACTTGTAGAAACAACCCTTTGGCAGCTAAGGGCACCTGGAGGTGTTCCCTCTCTGTGTCAGGCAGCTCTCTTCCACTTCTGCCAGAGGCAGGAAGCAGAAGCAAACAGGAGAGAAGGGGAACAGTCAGTCCAGCAAACCACAAGCTCCATGTGGCTTCATCCTGGAGCTGGGGAGGTGCTGTGGAGCCCTGACACCTGACAAGTGTTTCAAGCTGCTCCCAGGAAACAAATTGTTCATAGAGGCAATGATTAATTCAGTCTGCTGCATTTGTAGTATTCAGGGACTCTTAGGAGCTGTTCTCTGTAGGTCCCAGCTGACTCAGGAATCATGGGCAAATAGGTCAGGGTAGGTCCTGCTGAAGTCAAGGAGCTGCTGGGGTAGGTACAGGCAGGATTTCACCCAGAACACTTTTACTGAAGAACTTAGGCTGTGAAATAAATGAACATTCTTCGAAAACAGGCTGTAATGATAAATTTTTATAATATAAATTGTTTGCTTGATACAAAAATACCATGAATGTTACTGAAAGCTGTGACACCTAATGCTGCTCCTACCAGCTGTGCAGGAATTCAAAGTCTGTATGAAGTTACTGTTTTACCCTAAGCTATTTTCTGAGCAGTGAGGTGGCAATTTGGAGTGATGTTCCTCTCCAAGCAATACTGTTTAACTCACTGCTCTGTGTTTCAATGGCGTGTAGCTATTTACTTTTGGATGCCTTAAAGATCACTTTACAACTCTGCAGCCAGGGGAGAACCCTGCATAGATGCGAGACATCTTTATGTTATGCCCCTCTACTTATTTAGCAATGAGGACAGTACCCAGCACTTCTGCTAGGCATGGGGGCAGGGCTTGATGTAGCTCCAGACTACACATAACGTCTGTGCAAACATCTCAGGGACTGCCAGGAATTTGCAGGGTTTCACTTAAGGAAATTCTAAATAGAAATTTCCAGTAAAGTAACATTGTTTTCCTTCACAGCCCAGAAGCCACCAAGATATTTTAAATTTAGTTTTGTGTGTTCAGATTTTAGGCTAGACTGAATTTTGTCATTTCACCTATGACATGCCCCTAAGTGATGCTCACAAGACTAAAAAGAAGGCATGGATCCTCTGAGGAAAGGAGCCAGTGTGGTACAATGACATGCAGGCTAAATGGTTATAGCAAAACTGGGATAACAGGCTAATAGATATATGAGCTCTGACAGGGACTGGGCCAGGAGAACCACTGTCCTGCTCCATCAGGCTGTGCAAGAGCTGTGACATTCTGGTCCAAGAGAAATAATTGCTGCCGCATTCAAACCTTGTGTGTAAGCCCTTCTTACACAGCACAAAAAGTATAATAACTGTCACAGGAGAATAATATAGAAAGAGTGCTGGGGAGTCAGAGTTGCTGAGGGAGAGACACAGGTCTATCAGTCCTTCCAAAAAGATGAAAGACACAGGTCTTGAAAGGATGTTGTAGCTATGTGTGCTGTAATTGCACCCTGACTGCACCTACAAATCATGTCAGCTGTGGGTAAGGTGTCTGGGAAATTCATCCAGCTTATTTCTTTGGAAACAATTTATAAATTCTGAATTGGGATTCCAATCATAAAGAGAGGTTTCTGTATTTGCTAGAAATGTGCATAAGCAGTTTGCCATCTGTAGGGTATTTAGAAACTATCTGTCTTGACAATTCACTACTAAGCATGTGGGAGAGGGAAGTTACACAGTAGCATCTGTGCTTCCTGACTAGATGGGTGAAGTCATTAATAAGGCAGGATGACAACTAACAAATGATGAATAATGGATAACAGTTCTCTCATTCACCTACAGATAGTTTTCTTTGATGACCAGGTGTGCATGTGTAGAGACCGCTCCCTGTAACCATGCCAGGCTTGCACTGCCATTCCTGCATACAGAAAAATCATGTCTGTAGCTAGGACTGTGCAAAATTTAAAGGGAAGGTTACAGATGTACTTGTTTTTTCTTTCCTCAACATGTCACTAGAACTAACTGTTCTGTTTCCTTTCAAGCTCCAAAACTGAAACAGCTTAGCTCACCTCCTTTTATTGTTTTGTTTTGTTTTTTAGTGTCCAATGCAATAACTTGTCTGATCAAAATATGGAGAAACATTGACAGAACCTAGAGCCTCCTCCTCCTCCCTGCCAAATCAGCTCTTCCCTCAGAGGTAGAACAGCATCTCCTTGAGGATCTTTTGTTGTTGCATACTGCCCCCAAAAGCTTGAATGAGAATGAACATCAGAAGGGATGAGGCTTTTTTGACCTATTTATAGCTTGGAGAATTACCAGGTGCCACAGTGGCAGCTGACCCCAGAAAATTGCCTCTTTGTGACAGTCCCGAACATGGATGGATGAAAGTCTGACACAAGGAATAAAATAGGATTCCCAACCTAGACAAATGCCAAGATGTTCATATTTAAAAGCATACCCTCTTGGTTTTTTAACTTTCACATTTTCTTCCACATGAGGTACCTCTTACACTCATGTGGGAGAGCTGTGCCCCCAGTAATGCCAAGCTGTGCTGTGTGAGGTGCCCGTCTGTACTGATGGCTTCTGAGCTACTCAACACAGGTCAGTCAGTCAGTAAGAGACATAACTATGCCTAGAAGTGACAGTCAGAAACCTTCCTTTTTCCTTGTGAGCAAATTACCTAATTATTAAACTTAATTCAACATAAGCTGTAGTCAGGTTCTCACTTGTTTCTCTTGCACTCCTGCAAGAGTCCTTCTAGCATCCTTAAGGAAACACACCTTCCAATCAAATGCCAGATTTGAGCCTTAGCCTGAGAAAAGCACTGAGTTTCTCAGCGTTGGCCGGGTGGTGATTCTAGGTGTGTTTGCAAGTGGAAGCACAGTTGCCTCAGGAACTTCAGTTGTGAAGTGTCATTGGACTTCACAGCCCCAGAGGACTAGGTGAACCTTATGAGTCATGCTTTTGGTTTTGATTATATTCTATCCACATGAATTAGATATGGTGAGTTGAAATCCTTCTGTGGATCTGAATATAAAAGATTTCTAAAGTAACAAAAGAAAGATGTGGAATGTGAGGCAATAAAAACTGGATATGCTGAATTGTGGCCAAGCACCCTAACTCCTAAAGTCTACCACTTAGAACACCTTTGGGGTTTTCTCAGGCCTTAGTTCATGCAGCAATGCTAAATGTCTACTGATTATTTATTTTGTCTGTCTGAAAAGATTTCATTAATTTGTTAATGAGATCTGAACTGTGTTAGTGATAAATCCCTCAAGCATCATGTAGCTAATGTAGTATTACAATCATGCCTTTGTATCTGTACAATCTTCATAAATTGTTTTGCAAATTAGTAAAGCCTGGAAACTTTCACTACTGTCAGGCTGTGTTTTACATTATCTTAACATTTGATACTTTGATCTTTAGTTAATTTTTTTTTTTACTGATAAATGAATTCCCAAAGGGAAAAAACCAAACCAAACCCAAAACCTGGCATTTACCACATTAAGGTATCACCTGCAACCCACAGCACTATCCTTTTATAAAGGTAGAACCAGGCTATATAGTTTTAAGAGTAATTACATTCTCTAAAAGGCTACTTGGATCATCAGAATGCAAACTTCAGGTGAGACCAATAATACTTTTTACCCCTCTGAACTCTGCACTAATAGCCCATAAGCAAGCTCTACTCTTTCAGACTTCTGCAGGTTTTCCTGCACATTTTATCCAAACTTTAGTTTAGGACCAAAGTCACTGCTTGCTCTGACTTCTGTGTTTTGTTTTCAAATCTTCAGCAGATTCTCCCTTTCCCAAGGGAGTACCTTTTTTTATACCTTTTGGGCTGGAAATGTTTCAGTAATGGGGGTTCTGCATTGGTAAATGCAGAGGCTCACTTGTGCAGTGAAATAACTTTCTTTTGTAGTAAATAACAACAATAACATGGTCCTTCCTTTCTATTATTTTACATTGTTAAGGTGACACCACCATACTGTGATAATTTGTCTGGTCTTTTGGTCTGTTTTCTCCTAAAAAGAAGTGAAAAGACTGTAGTAAAAACCATCACTAACTTTTTTAAGGAATTTGCTGTTTCCTCATCAAATCAAGAAATATTGTGATATCTGTCATTACAAATACTGAGCAAGAATTACTTTCTAATCTATTATTGCAGCTGTAAATTGTTTTAGATGTGATCATGTTTTGAAGTTTGGGGGTGGAAGAAGATCCTTCCTCCATATTTTTTAAGATTTAATTTCATTTCTCCAGACACAATATTCATGCTGTCAGGGAAGAGTTTTAAGACACTTAGAAGGTAGGTTGCTATGTTGTTGGCAAGGCACCAGTGACTCCTGTTCTACACAGTCTGTGCTCTGGTAGAGCTGTGTTACCACTATTGCTACTGCTCAACTGCTTATTAGTGTAGCTCTAAAAGTATTATGGTTAAGTCGGTATGCAAATGTGTACTGGGTTATATTTGTGTTTGATTGTTTACTTGGGGTTTTTGTTTGGTTTGGTTTGGGTTTTTTTGTAGGAGGTTTTTTTTGGGTTTTTTTTGGGGGGTGTTATTTTGGGCTTTTGGGGTTGTGTTTTTTTTCTATTTGGCATTACATAGGACTGTGAGAGACTCATTTTTCAAAGATGCATTTCCTGGACTAATGGCATTCATGCTGGTAGAAACAGCAGCTCTTTAACTGTATTGGCACTGCTAAAGTAGCACAAGTTAGACACCTGCCTGAAGCCTATCAACTTCAATTAAACACTGTAAGAATGATCCATTGATGTGTGATTTTACTTATCACTTGCCAAAGCTGGTCCCTGTGTAGGTATGGTAATCATTTAAAGACTGGTAGATAAAATAGATAATTCAATTCTTACTCCACCAGTTTGGTTGGAGGACCCCTTGTGAATAAACTATAATAATAATAATGTCCTTATTCAGTAGTCACACTCATGAATGAAACCTATGCAAACCTTCGGAGATACACAGAAGAGCTTTCTAAACCAAATAGCGCTTTTACCATGAAGAGCATACCATAGGACTGATGTCTCCTCTGGGAGAAAAAAGAAAGTGGTGCCCATATCCCAGTGTTTTTTTAGTTTTGTTTTTGTGTCTTAAATTTTCTGATGTCTGATTTTGGTCACCTTTTTCAGGTGGATCTGGTCAATACCATTGGTGAAAGTGCATCTTTGGGAGCAGCTGGAGTTGTTCTCTGGGGCAGTATGCAATACGCCAGCTCAAAGGTAGTTTGCATCAGTTTATTGGTGTTTGGGGATCACCTCAATATATCTCCTCTGTCACCGCTCCCTCCATAGCGCCTGTCTATCAGTGTCATCAGCCAGCAACCAAGGATGATGGCCCAGTACTGCTTTCAGGTCTTGTTAGGTCAATATTTTTGTTAGGCTGAGGCGTCCTGTTGCTTCAGAGCACACAGCTTTGGGCAGGTCATTGGTAGTATCATGTAATAATGTCTCCAGGTTAGAAGAAAGATACTTTTTGAAGCTATAACATAGAAATCTAAGCATAGCTGGTTTTGCAGTGTTCTACTTTGTAGCTTCAGTGGTTGTAAAAATCCATAGAGTTTGGAGGGGTGTGTTTTCTCTGGTCACTAGTGCTGAAATGACACGTGGAAAATAATGTCACCACAAGAAAAAGTCTAATTCCTCATCTCAGGTTCATCAGGCTCTCACAAATAATCCTCTTGAAGCGATGGAGGATGCAGGAGGCTTCACTGGGGTTTCACAGAAGTCTAGTCCCCACTCCTAAACCTGTGCTGGGCTTTGGGGCCCAGTCTGCTTTTCATTCAGACTACCTTCCACCTCCTCAGGTCTCTTGCAAAGCACCACTGACTTGGGTAAAGGAAGAGGGAATTCTGAACTGGAACTTTCTGGCCACAATTCCGCAACTTCTGTGCTGATTTCTGAAAATGATGTGGTTCCTTGTAAACTGAAGGTGTTGGAGTGATCAGGACCAAAGCAACTACTTAGTATGTGCTTTAAAACTTAGTCCCATGCTCTGCTCCTTGCCAGCAGTTGCCAGAAATCTTAATGAACTAGTTAGTCTCAGATTAACATATAAACTCTTTGTTTACTAGGACTCCTCCCGAGTCTAATACTGCATATTCCTACCAAGCACCCAAATAGAGTAAATGTCAATATTTTTCTAATCTTACCCATGGAAGTAAGTTCCCTTAAACCCAATATCTAACTTCAGTATGTAAATCCATCAAGACTTATATTAACAGTTAACTTTAGCCAAGAACAGTTTTGTACCAGCATCTTCTTAGATATAATAAATTTGTGCATAATATGAGCTACTGAGAAATGTGTCATGGTCTTTTGTTATTTGCAGGAGAGCTGTTCAACTGTGAAACGGTACATTGACGGACCCTTAGGACATTATGTCATTAATGTGACCTCAGCAGCCAAACTCTGTAGCAAAGTCCTATGCAAGAAGAATGGGAGATGCATCCGCAAAACAAGTGACTCATCTGCTTACCTCCATTTGTCACCCAATAATTTTAAGATCCAAGTCCGTGACTCAGAGAAGGGCCCCAGATTTCAGGTGACTGGTGAACCCAGCCCAGACAGTATTGAAGCCATGAGGCAGAGATTCATGTGTCAGTGTTACCAGGGCTGGACAGGAATATTTTGTGAACTGCCTGACCAAAGGCTAATGGAGCGCTGGGTTCATGTTCTGTTCAGTAGATCAAGGAAAGAAAAGCTTTATGTCTTCCTCTTAGGAGCCATGCAACTTCTCCTTTGTGCAGCACAATAAAGCCTTCTGAGGCAGCACAAGGAAATAAGAAATGGTGCCACTAGGAGTTCTGTTCCTTTTCTATTAAGGCTTTTTGTAGGATGTATTGAACTGAGTGCCATTCCAGAGCACAGACACAGGAATTAATAGCAAACCCACATGTGGGTCCAAGACATTTCTTTTTACCCTGACTAGTGTCTGTATTGATTGTTGTGGCCAGACATCATTGCTCACATTACAAAGACTCATTCAAGCTGAAAACCCAGCTCATAAGAGACCCCCAGTGAATATGTGAAGTCTGCAATGATTCCTTTAAACCTAGACACTGAAATGGGACTGGCTTCAGTTAAATAATGATTTTGAGCTACCTGTAGTGAGCCACTCTGTAATGACCTGGACTTGTGCAAAGCATTTGGCACTATCCCACACAACGTCCTTCTTTCTAAATTGGAGAAACATGGTTTTGATGGATAGACCACTCATTTGATAAGAAATTGGTTGGCTGGATAGTCACACTCAAAAGGTTGTGGTCAATGTTCAGTGCCCAAGTGGTGTTCCTCAGTGGGTGGTGGACCACTGCTATTCAACATCTTTGCTGATGACATGAACAGTGGTGTCAAGTGCACCTTCAGCAAGGCTTCTGATGACATGAAGCTGTGTGGTGCAGTCAGCACACTGAAGGGAAGAGATTCCATCCAGAGGGACCGTGACAGGCTTGAGAGGTGCACCTGTGCAAACCACATGAAGATCACCAAGGCCAACTGCAAGGTCCTGCTTGTGGGTCAGCACAATCCCACAGGCTAGGTGGAGAATGGATTTAGAGCAGCCCTGAGGAGAAGGACTTGGTGTGCTAGTGAATGAAAAGCCCAACACAAGCCTTTAGACTGAAGCTAGGTTGTTTACCTTTTCATATGTTGTTAATTGATTTTGTATGTTCTGGTTTAGCTCCTTCATTCACTTCTGAGTTTGCTGAAGTTCCAGAATGACACTTAATTTACTGTATTGGGAATATAGGAACTATTAGCCTTTTTTTTTTTCTAATTACCTGTCATCAGTGTAAGTCTTTATTTAAACTGTATGTCCCTGCTTTGTGTAATGCTCTCCTGTGTTCTGAAACCAGAGGTGATGTGAAAATGTTGTAATTCTCATGCATTTTGTCAGGGAAATATGTTTTTCAAATATCTCTTGCTTTGTATTATTACAATTATTTCTGTAGGCTTGCAAGAATAAACTGAGTTGTGACATATATACAATTTATTTCAATAGCATAAATTCAACTAAACTGACATAAAGTCTTAATCAGCTGAAGTTTGAGCACTTCACATGGAAAAGTGTTATGAGTGTCTGTGGTAGTATATCTGCCTTGAAACAAGGGGTTTTTTTTTACTTTGGCTGTTATATTTCTGTGAAGAATCACAAGCCTAGCTCTGCATCCTCATCACTAAGTTGTCTTAGATAGAAGATGAAAATCAGAGTTTGTTCTGGGCTTCTTAATAATTATTTAAGTAACAAAGTAGCTAAGCAAATGTAATTTTCCAGATTTTTTTTTTCCTGTTTCAGCTAGTTGGAGACATTTCTTTTGCATAGAAAATAAAATCTAGACAATAACAATTAGACAATGTCCCTGGAAATTCTTTACAACTACAGATGCCAGTGGGGTTAGAGGCAGCTGCACTGCTGTTTGAGGGCGGGCAGAGGTTGTGCAAATGCATATGACTCCCGTATCTTACATGCTCCCACGTGGGACCACTAGATACACCAATCAGTACCAAAGTCAGGATGCATTTGATCCCCTTACCTCCACAAATGACTGCAACCTAGGTCACCTATCAGGGTAGAGTCACAATGTGGTGCTCCATCAATGCCCTCTACCAGCGTGGGTGAAAGCCGGGATTATGGTTGCAAGATGCTTGGCAGGACCACAGAGATTTCACCACCCTGCAGAGCCAGCTGCCATGAAAGAAGAGGAGGCCAAAAGTTCCTTTGTTTCCTTCCCTTCTGTTGTGGGTGCTTTGCACTCATTGGTGTACTCGATGTTCCTCCAGTGGAGAGTTTGCTGACATCCTGCTGACTTCTTTTTTTTTATTGTAGATAAATATGAAATATAGTCAAAACCTTGGTAACAAGCGTTTTTTACCTTCTGTTATTAAATTCATGCTAGTCTTCAAACTAAGTAGTGAACAAATTGATTTGCTTAATTCAGGTCTGTATATTGTTATCAAATTCAAGTGAATCGCTTTCTTTCAAAGCCTACCTATCTGGAAGGTAGGGAAAATGAGAAAATGTTCTTTTATTTTTAATTTTTTTTTTTTCCCTCCCTACTTCACTGATCCTCTCAGGCAGTCTGTATGGACCAGTCTTTGGAGAAACATGATCCAGTTTCTCTCTGCAGTGGATTTATTTGGAGAAGGCAGAGTTTGAAGCAGCAGAAAACTGTGCTATAACTTTTACAATGATGTCCTTAGATAGAAACATCTCTTAAAACATAGTTGATCCTTGGAAGTGGGTACTGGTTTCCAGAGGTAATGGGAGCAAGAGTTTGCTGTATTTCATCTGAAACACCCCTCTTTCAACACAGCAATGGACTCAGACCCCATATCTTTACACCTCCCTAATGCTGATCTGTAGAGTCTTCTAACCCTCTGCTTCTTGTCAGGGAAAAAACAATGCCAACAGAAACGCTGCTGGCAGGCTTACAGCTTTTCTCAGATTTGCTGATTTAGCATTCCAAACCTTTGACATTTGAGGAAATGTGCTCATTTCCTTTTTTCTCCCTAGGCACTGCTGGGTGTTGCACTTTATTCAATGTGGTATGTTCTGAGTAACTCATAAATAGGGTGGGGACTCCTTTTGTTTCACTTCAGTCCAACAGGTAGATATGTGGGGCTGCCATCCCAGTATGACCAGCTTTAGGTGTCACTGTCAACTTCTGCCCACTCCTAACCTTCCCCCTTACTCCTATCCCTGTATTGGGGTGTACTGGCCCCTGGTTTTGCTGACCTAGCAGGTTGGGTGCCCTTGCAATGACCTGGATTGCGAAACCATCCATGTCAAAAAAAAAGATGCCTTCCCCTGATGCTTTTCCTCTAAAGTCAGATTAGTTCCTCTATCATCTGGCTCACACCCAACTGCTCGCCCAGCTGAGCCAGGGCTAAGGAAGTGGGCAAAACCATAGGAAAGCTCCAAGTTAAGTATTGCCGCTCAAGAAAAGACATCATGAGTAAGCAGCCTTGGTATGTAGTTGGCAGCACTGGTTTGAGGCTCACCCAATCCATCCCTGGAGTTTGTGTGGCAGGGGAAAGGCAGCACCTGGCAGCCTCTGCCCTTCTCTGTGCCTCCGTGGGGGACAGCGGGCAGCACACTGGTCCATGGATGGGGGTACTGCCATTGCAGGGCACCTCTTGGGTTCCCCCAGATGTGAGGCCTTCTTGAAGTGACCAGCCCTGGCCTCAGTGCCTCTCCAGACGCCAAAGGCAGGGCAGGTAAACCTCAGCTGGAGTGGCACAGCTCAGGAGTAGGAACATTTAATGTGTTTTCTGAACTCCCCTTTTTCCATTGAGACTTGAAGGTGAAAAATGATGGCTTGGTGGCTGAACACAACCCTATCAGCATTTTTTGTGTTTCATAGCTTTTTCCAAATGCAATGTTCTCTGCTAGGGTCAGTGGCTTTGTAAAAATGAAAATGATATTGTTATAGAAAAAAAGTGGTAACAGTTTTCAAAGAGGAAGCCAACAGAATGAAATATCAGACCAGTTAGGATTTCTAGCACCGTACATAAATATCTGTATTTGCATTTTTTTCTGTTAAAAATTGCTAGAATGATGATGATGATGATGATGATGATGATGATGATGATGATGATGATGATAATAATAATTTGCTTAACACAAAAAATACCTTAGTTTTGCACTGAAAGCATTTGTTTTAAGTAGTGAATTAAAATCATACATCATGTGTAATAAGGAGACATACAAAAGATTTTGCCAAAGGAACTTTAATATGTGTAAGGTGCTGTGGCAGCCGCACTTTCTTTTTTGTTTACATTTCAGGAAAAGTAATTTCCTGTCAATCTGGGCCAGAGACAGAGAGTGGGAGTATTTGCAAACACAGATTACTCTAAAAATAAGTTGGGGACGCTAACTCTTTACACTTCGAAGAACGATATTGCTAGGAACAGTGCAGCTTCCCAGAGACAAATGTCCAGTCCTTCAAAAGCCCAAGGAAAAATGATATCACATACTACTTAATGAGAATAAATCCCCTAAGTTGTTCTTATTCAGCAATGGCACCACGTGATTTCCACGTACCACAGCACCCACCAGTAAGGAGCAGTTACAGGTCACACTGGAAAAGAGGGAAGAACTCTTTCTGAGGCTTCCCAAATTAAGTGTGCAACTGAGATTTAACTTTGATGCTTTGAATAGTTACAACACACCAGTTTATCCCTTGTTTAGCATCACCAGAGTAATTCCCTGGCAATATTTTTCTGATTCAACCTATACCTTGTTTAAACTGTAATAAGAAAACAAGGGTATACACATGTGTTTATATACATACATACCTACATGTACATGTGTATATATGAATGAGCATATGCATGTGTATATTATAATACACATGTCTGTAAGTTGGACACAGAAGCAGCAGAGCAATTCGGAGAGGCGTGAGGTTATGCTTTCTGCCTGGTGGGACCAAGCTCCAAGGCAGTTGTGTAACCTTATAGCTTGGCACATATGGCCTCTGCTGCCATGCGGATTATGTCTATTATGTAACCACGTTCATACAGGAAGATAACAGCATCTAACAAGCTAAATATAAGCAGACTTCTATAATTTCAAAGGACAGTATTTTAAACTTGGGTTATGCAGCTGCTCCTATTTCAACTATAAATGTGGCCTCTTCAGATATTTTATTTATTTTTTGACTAGGATGATATTTTAACACACTGGCAGCCTGTTTTCTCAGAGAGTGAGAGATGCTTTCTCATTTTCCCATTACAGCAAGAACTCTGCTGGCTTTAATTTAAGGTGCTGTCCAATGTCTTCAAGAAACAAAGCAGCTCACAGTATCGGCCCTGCTTTTTCTCATCGGTCAAACAGCCTGACATTTGTGGGCTACTTTTGGAATAATGATGTTTTTCTTCATTCTAGTAATAACCTTCTCAGTCAATTAGACAGCAGATTTTAAGAGCGGTTTTTTTATATTGCTCCTTCAGCTGCTGGGTTTCTAGGGCAGAACAGAGTGTATTTAGTTTTACCACTGAAATTGCCTTTTACCTTGGCTTTGTGACCACTCACCCTATGGAAACCCTATGGGGGTGATGCCTCACTTGTCAATGGCATTTTGGGCAATGGGTCATGTACACAGATGGCCACTGGGTTTCTTGAGCTGACACTTGCTTTCACCTTGTGCTGTTACACCTACCCCAGGGTATAGCTGCTCAGGCCTCTCTGTAGGGAGTAGAAATGAGCTTCAATATAAGCATTTTAATGCTCATAAACAAAGATCCTGATGGGGATGCTCAAACAGTCTCAGGCCAGATATTGCCTCTCCTCTGCTGAGCTGCCTTGGCTCTGTGGTCATGGAGAGGACCCAAGGTGGTGGGAAGGGTTTTTTGCTATGGGTATCCCCTACATGGGAGAGCACAGGCCCCAGTGGCATTGCTGACCTTCTGCCCCTCCTCACCCTTAGTGGGCTGCAGTGGGAGCCATGTGGGAGCACTGGCCCTAGGTGAGATGCAAGCTAGAAGAGTCAGTATGTGACACTTTGCTCCTCTATGAGAGGTGCTTCCTCAAGCTTGGTGAAAATGAGTCATAGAATCATAGATTCATAGAATCACAGAATGGTTTGTGTTGGAAAGGACCACAAAGATCATCTAGTTCCACTGCCATGGGCAGGGACATCTTCCAATAGACGAGGTTGCCCAAAGCCCCATCCAACCTGTCCTTGAACACTGCCAGGGAGGGGGCAGCCACAGCTTCTCTGGGCAACCTGTGCCATGGCCCCACAAACCTCACAGGGAACAATTTCTTCTTTATATATAATTTAAATCTACTCTCTTTTAGTTTAAACCCATTATCCTTTGTCCTATCACTACAGTCCCTGATAGAGTGCGTCTCTATCTTTCCTATAGGCCTCTTCAGGTACTGGAAGGCACCCTGGAGCCTTTCTTATCCAGACTGAACAAGCCCAACACTTTCTACTTGTCCTCATAGGAGAGGTGCTCTAGCCCTCTG
>VXBZ01005262.1:0-33079 GCA_013399135.1 Heliornis fulica | reverse complement strand
AAAAAAAAAAACACAAAACCACCAACCGAACATAGTAATTGTAGGGATTTGCTGCCCTCTGGCAGGAATTTCTTACAGCTCTGATTCTCTGTGAACTGCGAGAGCAGTGCTCAGCGACGATGCTCCAGCATAACTAGGTCTCCACATTTCCCAGTTGGTTGTTGGCAAAACAGAGCAAACTGCTGGGCACCACTGCTGAAGCCTCCCTGCAGCCCTCTTGGAAAGTCACAGCACATGTTTCTGGCATGGATGAAGCATATCCCAGGCAGGGACTGGTGTAAGGGACAGAGCTGCTGGGCTAGTGGGAGCGGCTTGTCTCTTCTCTCCATTCCTCTGGGGCAGTGTGCAGCAAGCCTGCCTCTCTAAAGCTGGTCCTTTTGTTGGCTGTCTCTTCACAAGAGCAAGCCCACTATCTACTGGCTTTGACTGTGTGGACTTCTATCAAGAAAATCTCTTTTGGCCTTTAATGCTTACAAGCCCTGAGTGGCTTTGCTGAATTTAATTTCTTGGATTGATATACAATTTCTGATAAATACTTAGCAAATCGGGGTAATTTTAACTAACACCATTTTCTGAAAGGTCCATTAATGCAAATATGGCTCTCCTGGATATGTGGGTGATAGTTTTATAGACCTGGGCCACCTCTTCACTAAACTCACAGTATTGTGAACCTCATGGGGTAAGATTTCTCTGATGAAATGTTGACTTATTTAGTGTCTATGGCAAACTGCATTGGCCCTCCAGATTGCTTGGCTGGTCAGCAGGAGGAACAGGTACATCTTGGACACTTCAGAGCGCTCTGATGTCTCAAACTGTCAAATGACTTTATCCTACTGGAGTTGGTCTGGGAAGTGGGTCGTCTTGGGGCCTTGCTGAGCATTGACTTAGGGTAGTAGAGAAACTGTACTGTTCATCATATGTTTTGTATATTCCTTTTTATCATCATCATCTTCATTTTTTGTCCTATTAAACTGTCTTTATCTCAACCTATGAGTTTCTCTTTTTTTTTTTTCATTTTCTATTCTTTCCCCCATCCCACTGGGTGTGTGAGAGGGATGTGATCGAATGGCTGTGTGGTTGTTTTAGCTGACTTCCAGGTTAAACTGTGGCACTCTTTTACATATAAGTATGTACCTTTTGTACGTCTAGTTTCTTCTGTGCTTAGTGCACACATAGTCAGCAGGGCCTTGTGACTATTGATTGTGCTCATAGCAGTGGCCACAGGCCCAGCATCAAAGTCCATTTTGCACAATGCAGCGCAGTGCAGAGCTATTGGAGCTGGTCTGGAAGGCGCCAGCTCTGTGTGATAGTGCAGTCAGGCTAATAAATAGCTCAGTGCAAGTTTTCATGAATCTGCTTTACTGCTGTCAGGGGTTTGAACTTGGATCCCTTTATGATACTGCACAATGACAATGAAATATGTCTGCTTGTTTAGAACTCTTTGGAGCATCTCTGGCTGGCACTGTACTAGACAGGTCTGGGATGTTCGTAAAGCTGTGAAGGTGGTGATAAAAGTCAAGGTTTGATTTTATAGTTACCTTTGTTGTTATTACTGTAAAAACTTGAAAAATAAGAAAACCTTTTGAACTACAACAGCCACTGCTGCTAAAACACCCTGGGGCCTGATGAAATGATGGCAACATCCTCAGCGATCTCAGAAAGACCTGGATTGATGAGACAAGCAACTGTGATTATAGTGACTTGCTCAGGCTTACTTCAGCTGGGAATCTTCCCTCTTTCTTTGGAACAGATTGTGCTCACTTTGTTTCTTCAGTGGTATAATGGTAGATACCTTACAAGAGGTTCATACGGATTCATACAGCTATATGTACAATAAGTAGTAATGCCACCTCTGTTATGTTCTACTGACAAACTGGGAGATCTGCCTTATGTGCAGCCTGAAAATAGGACACTGTCATTCATCATTCATCTTTCAGCCCCTGGCATAGCACTCATCTGGACTTCCCTCCTGTGAAACAAGGCATATCAGTAGTTTGGGAGAGGAAGCCTTTCATAGCCACCTGGAACCACCAACACATTATAGCGAACCTGTGAATGTTCCATATGATTGGAAATCCATTAGCTAAAGCAAGAGGGCAGAATGTGACAATATTTTGTTTTAATAGGCTTGGCTATTATCTTTGGTACAAATCATAGAAAGTCCCTCTTAACAGTGACATACTCCAAAACTCCAGCCTGCAAACTCATCTGGAAAAACCCATCTATTACACTGCAGCTAAGGACTTCAAAGGATTAGCTGTCACAAACTGCAAGTACTGGAGACCTCAGTGAGCCTGCAACTGGGATGCAAAAGACCTCTACAGAGGAAAGTCCGGGAAACTCATAACCAAAATGGAAGGGAACGTTTCAGCAAAAGATGTTGAACATTTAGTCAAAGTTTCCTTTCAAGAAAGTGCAATAGCTTTTACAGAGGAAACAATTGCATTAGACTTGAAAAGCAGACCAAAGAGTCTGTGGGGACACTATTTATGCCCTGTCACAATTACAATTTCTGTGATCAGAACTATACTGGTTCCTACCCAAGAGTGAAATTTTGAGGAACAATTAATTTTCCTGGCTTGGGGATAGACATGTAGCCGTATGTCCCTCCGCTGGCATAAAGAAATCCCTTGAAAACCGTCAAAAATATTTTGTATTGTTCTCAGTTTAGGGTGAATGAATCCCTAAGGGCTTAGTCCATGACATCCCAAGATTATGCTCTGACCTTATTTGTGCATACTTGACTAGATTACAGAGATGAACCCTTATTATTTCTCTCTATGTTAAGCTTTTGCTGGAATAATGTGGGTTGCAGTTATGCTTTAACCATTATTACAAATGGTGTATCAGGATGGAAAACCTTCAACTTGAGCCAGCTCTGCTTTAAAGAAAAAATGTTCTGAAGAAAAAAAATCCAGTCTCAAATACCTGTTTTGTTTTGTTTTGTTTTGTTTTGTTTTGTTTTTAGTTCATTGCTGTGCTATACTCAGACATGCGTTGGAGTGGATTAAGAGGATTTCAGCAATTTGATGTAGTGCATAGAAAGCAGTTAATACATTAATCCTTCCTGATGTACTTTCTTCTGCTCAGGTATGCAATCACTAACTAATCTCCAGATAGCTGCCCCTTTTACAGAAGTGAAACTGAGGCAGAGATGCTAGTAATGTGCTCGGTGTCACATCAGAATGGGAAACTGAGGCCAGAAGTCTTTTGTCATGGCTCAATCTCAAAAACATTAAATTTAGTCCCATACCTACTTTAGGCAAATAAACACACATGACACACATGTAATTTCAAGATAAGTGTCCTACCCTAGTCCTTCTTTATTTGATTCTGGACATCCTTCCAGAAACTGGATGAAGACAATAAGTTTCCTGTGGAAAAGCAGCAAAACCTGTCTGTCACAGCCTTGGCTAAGTTCTCCCCTGTAGACAGTAACTGCACTATCAGCAGTCTCCAAATCTGTGTTTCAGAGTTTAGCAAGTGAGCAGCATCTACTTTTCTAAAGGCTGTGTTCAGCCTTTCAACCCAGGTACCCAGACTGAAGGACACCTTGTCTGGGAACCCAGAGCATTACCTCCCTCTCCTACTAGATCCAACTACTGTCCTAGCACTGCCATTGCCCACTACACTTCCCAGTAAGAGACTGTGCTTCTCTCCAGATTGAAGGCAAATGCCTATTGTTAGGCATTAAAGGAGGTGTAGGCACATGCTTTGGTACTTTTATCCAGCTTGCCCTTCCTCAGTTTTGCAAGAAGAGGATATATGGACATCAATAACCGCTGCAGGCTGGTGCACATCCCCTTTGCCATTTTACACCTGGTTTCCACCTCCTTTCCCCCTTAGGCAAACAATTCCTGTGAAGTTTTTCTACTTTGATTCTTGATGTGCTGTGGCCCACAATCTCCCTTAAATTGATGATGATGCCTTGGGAGTCACTTGTATATCAATGGTCTTTCATCTTTAGTGCATGTGGCATAGTGATTCACTTGTTGATGATCTTAATCGCTGTTCAAATTAAGATAAAATTCCAAGCTCTAAATACCCTCCCATTAAAGCCTTCGATCTAAGAAAAACATTCAGTGAAAATCATCTTTAAAAGAGACATAGAAAGAGCATAAAAACTGAAACTAAAATGGCTAAGATTAGCACAGTGTCGCATTTTCCCTTTCATTTGAGGCTGCACGTGACCATTCTCCCTCCTACAGTGTGTGTTTATTTACCGCCCCTTTTTCCAAGGTTTTTGTAAGAAGCTGAGCGAGCTCCTAGGGAAAGCAGCAAGAACAATGCATGCCTTTGGAATCATAGCTTCCAAATTGGATAGGGTTGAGAAAAAAATGATTGACACAACATAAGAGCTCCCCTCCTTTCCCTTATCAGCAGAAACAGAACTGAAGGAATGCTTTGGGGAATTCTCCTGTTAAAAATCCCCACTTAGAAGATTTCAGTTGTTTCTAGGAGTTGATACAAATAATTAAAGTGAAATTTTACCTCAATGTAAATAGCAACCCACTGTTTATTCACTTGCTTCTTACCAACACCTCAGGCAGTACCTACGTATGAAACTTATGTTTAACAACCTTTGTACTCCAGACAACAAATTTTTAGTCACAATAAAATATAGTTCATAGGACCAGAATGGAAAGAAAATATAGTCCAAGGGACAGCCATATAACAAACCATTGGATTGCTTTAGAAATGCTGTGAAATGCTGAATTAGCCTGAGAGTCGATGTCTTTACTCTTTCCACTGTAGTAAGATCTCAATAAGACTATTGGAGAGAGCACGCTGAGACTTGCAGGCACTGTTATTTGGCACGATACAAATTTAACTTCTTCAGAGGTTGGCCTGTGCTTGGTTTAGATGCAGTGTGTAAGATCCTCATTTTATCCTATTTATAGATGTGGTCTGACTGTACCAGTTCCGAGCACTTGATACCAGCAGAGCTGACTGCTTAGCAAGTCTTTGCTGCTCCCCCATCACGATGACCAGGGAACATGGTCAATTCTTCCTGCCTCAACAAGGTCTCGTGAGGCTCACAGGCAACCAGTGGTAGGGAAGGAAGCCAGAGGCTAGTACCACATATTCTAGAAAACAGTTCCTCAATATTATCCATTCCAGCTTGATAAAACACCAAGAAATCAACTGGAGGCTGTTTAACACATCAGTCAGACCAGATAAGGTACACCAGTAGTGCCCAGTAATTTTTCTTAGTTTATTTGTGCCTGTGTGTGGGCAAGTGAGTTGAAACAAGCTGTTGAGATCAGATGGAGGGGCTTTGTATCACACATTACACATAAACACATTAAAATTGAAGATTGATTTCTGAGGCTCTGTCAGCTCCTGGAGCCTTCAGACAGTCACACATCAAACTTTGTCCTTAAAGCTGTGTGAAATGGGTGTTCTGGACTGCTTTTATCCTGGCAGATAATACAGAAATCCCAGCTAGCAAGAGAATGAATGGCTGAATATAAGTGTTCAGTTGTCCTCAGTAAATTCAATTACCTCAGCCAATTTTTGTAGATATTCAGCTGCAGTTTCTGTCAGACTGAATGTGAATGGGAGGATGAACTTCCTTTCAATTTGGTCAAGTGACAAAGGCAAGGCCTGAAGCATCAGCTTCAGACCCCTACACTGTTGCCACACAGCCACACTGTCATCACCTGCATTTCTAGCATACATCATGGCTTCTTTGTACAGGTAGTGGTGTTTCCTGCAGAGTTCAGGTTGCTAAAGCCCTTTGTATCTCCATTGGATTATATTTTCTATATAAAATTTCCCAATAAACCTTTAAATTCATCAAATTTAAATTATCTTGAATTAATTCATTGATGCTACTTACATATTGTATATTTTTCAGACAAAGAAAGGAAAAAAAAGAGCAGTTAGTTTGATGTCAACTAAAATCTCTTTCCTACTGTTTACAGAGTAACTGCGCAGAAGTGCAAAAATTCATTGATTCAGCATTAAGGTCCTGAAGTATCAATATCACACCAGCAGCTGAGGTACACAGGAGACATCTTTCTCATCAGGACAATGGATGATGTGTGCAAAAAGCCTGGAGAGCCTTGATGTATTTGCATTTAAATCCTAAGAGCTTATGAATATGTGCCTCAGAGGACCAAAGATTTATTGTGAGAGTAGAAACATCAAATGAAGATCTGAAAATAGTGTCAGGGACATTTGTCTGCCACTGTTATCAGGGTTATGAATGAGCTGACTGTGAAGAAGTTAAAATGATGATGATCCAGGGAGCTCTGCAGACTCTGTCCCACCCAGAAGAATTGAAGGGATTTGCCTGCATCCTTCTCCTTTGATAGGTCTTTTAAAACTGCTGCTTGGTCAAAGGGCTGGTTTTAGTCAACCAAGAGGGACAGTAGAGTGGATCCAACAAGAAGTCTGACATGACTCTACAGCTGGGGACTGGACATGTCATGATGCCAAATATAAGCCAATGCCTGGAGCTGTGCCCTGAGGTGTACTGCCCATAAAGCATGAAAAGAGAGGGGCACCTTGAAGGATGAGCCAAAGACACATATGTCATAGGGATACATCTTGGTCCTGTCTTCTGAGATTAGGCTGTTTAGGAAGCTAAAGGCCACGTTTCTGCCCAGCTGACAGCCACAACCATGACAGCAGAGCCTGCTATTACTGGAAAAAATAGTGTGAGATTCACTTTTCCCCTTTGTAAAGAGAGGAAGAGTCTACCCGTATCAATCTAGAAAATAGAAGATGGGGTGGGTGTGTGTGTGTGTGTGTGTGTGTTTTGATTCTAGTTTCTTTTCAATTTGAGTTTGTATTTTCCTCTGTCATGTCCTGAATGACGGAGTTTTTAATCTTTTAACCCTCTAGTAGATAGAAAGGAATGAGCAAGTCAGGAGATTGAGGAAAAAAGGTCAAGTCATGCTCTGTTGATTAGTGTAATTACTGAGAAAGGAATGCATACATTGTAATCCAATAACAAAGGGTCTTTCTGGATTTTTTATACCACTACTATTTAAAAAAAAAATTAATAAGTAGTTCTGGGAGCAGGAACTCCATCTCAGCCAAATTTTAAATGTAAAGCTAATGTAAGCACCTCATGATTATTACACAGCTGTAATCAATAATTATCAGGAGAGTTTATCATATTCAACAATAACCTTATTTATGTCCCAGCTGACATTGTAAGATTTGTTCCTTGGAGGGAGGGAAAAGGCTCTCAGGGCTCTCCTTGCAGTCAGCAGGGAGAAGAGTGTTCTTCTAGAGATGCCCATGAGCAGAAAGCATACCTGGCATGTCTCCAGGGCACTCTGCTAACCTCCAGCTTTTCACCCTCCCAGCTTCCCAGGGGTTGAGCCTTCCTGAAAGAGATTTTACTTGAATGAGAATAATTACAAGCCATTTGATTATTAATAATATAGATTAAAATGTGCACACGTAAAATATACATGCGAAATAACTGTGTCTTTATATTAGAAACTCTGTAGCTAGAATAAAAATAGGTAAATTGCCACAGGACAAATAAGGCACCTATAAATTTCGTGCTTTTTTCTATGCAACCCAGGCAAACATGAAAAATACCATCCAGCTCTCACTGGCCTCCATTATTCCTTTTGCCCCAGAACTTTGAAGATCCCATCAGGCTTAGACCTTTGTGATTTTGCACCCCTTAGCAGCTTTTCATTCTTCAAACATTTGCTATTACTCTCATATCTAACCTCCGTGAGTTATTGCTATAATAACTGTGTTAAACAAATGATTGTAAGGTGAAAAAACCCACTATGTTAGTAGAGCTCTTGAAGGCAACTTTCATTATTTTTTGACAGAATTCCTTTATAGGAAGAAATATTTTAAAGTCCATTTATGTATATATCCATTAAAGTGGAAAAACTAAATTAGAAGCTTACCCATTAGGGGCTAGGGCATCACCTGAGGACTATTTTAGGTACAGTGGGGTTTAGCTGGTTTTCACAGAAACAGAATTTGGGCAGATGCTGTTGGAGATGGAAGTTTTGGTCAGAGGGCCCTATGTCATACCACAGTATCAAGCCAGACATTAAAGCTCTTGTTTGGATCAGGGTCTCTTTAGGCAGAGGTACAGTAGCTTTTTATCAACATACAAACCAGCTCTGTCCTGTTGCTTCCTTCATCTGAGAGAAAGAGGGGTGGGTTTTGCACCAGACTTAATTTTTCAAAGGCTTTCCTGCTATTTAGTAGTCAGAAAAAAAAACTCAAAATACAGGTTACACTGAGAACTGCAATTCTTAATTACTATGGCCCAGGTAGGCAAACAACAAAGCACAGGCCAGTACAGTGTAACAATGTGGGTTTGGGGGTTGGTTTTTTTCTGTTTGTGTTTTCTGTTGGCTACATTTCACAGTCCTTGACTGATGTGCAGGTATTTGCAAATTTATTTCTTGGGATCTCACTGTCATAGAGCATCCTGTAAAGAAATAGACTGCTTAAACTTCAGACCATGTGTTCCTCTCTAGTGTACAAACCTTTAAGATTTAGGCATGCCAAAATTCAGTGTTATTTTATGGATTTCAGTAGGTATTAGGTATCTAGACGGACCTGAGAAACTTCACCCAGGCTCTCAGAAGCTGCATGGTTAAAATTGTCACACATGACATGCTGAATGTAATGCAGCATGTCATAATAAAACTAACAGTGGAAAAATTATTCTAGCTGTAGGTTTTTTCCATGCAGAGAATTGAGATCATTTTATGTCATTATACCTACTAAATTGTAGTGATAAAACTAACTAATCTCTGTAAATTCATGAGAATGGTTGTTTTAAAGTATAATAAACTTACTTTCTCTTATTATAGTACAAACTGTGGTTCTTCCTTTCATGTTTTGAGAGGCTAAACATTTCTTAGTAATATCATGTGAAAGTAGTAATACATGAAACTAAAGATCAAAGGAAAGCTGATAAGCACAGAAATATTTGTCAGTGCTTTTGATGGTCTGACCTAAAGCCATGTAGAACTCAACAGTAAGCTTCCCTTGGTTTAATAGGTCTTCCATTGCAGCTCAATGCCTCCCAGGGGATTGAACCACAGTCTTGAGACCTTGATGGGTGCCTCTTCTATGCAAGAACATTCCTAGAATAGATTAGAAGGCCTGAATTACATGAAAAAATAAGTTTTGAAGAAGCTTGTGAAGGTATCTAAACACAAAAGTTATCTAAAAAGCAATGAAAAAGAGCTTATTAACTAAGTTGTTGGTGGTTTTGGTAAGCTACTGAGCATTTAGATAACCCATAAATATCCTACGTGATTTGGTATTTAACAATATTTATTCTTATAAGATATGAGAATAACCTTAAGTGTTCTTTCACCTAGCCAAAAGCTACTCAGCTAGATACCTGTGTGAATCTCACTAATGCTCTAAACTGTGTACAATTGTCTGTACATCTAGTCTTTTAGCACAGGCAACCAAGGTCCCTGAAATTGTAGTTGTGAACAAGAACGGAACACAAGGAACACTGCTCTGACATTATTGCCTGCCGACTGCCCTCCTAAATTCTTCCATGAGTCACTCTGAAATGGAAAATCAGCCTCTGATTATGAATTCCAGGTAATTTGCAACCTCCATTTGTGGTAATATCTGGTATTGGCATGCTGTACCCATGACATTCCCACTGGCTTTGTGTTGATAAAGATATTTTCTCCTTTTGCTTCTCTTTACTGCCATACTGGCAAAGGACAGATGTTTGAAATTGGCACCGGGTTGCAGTCATACCATGAAGTGGCTGTTAAAATCATGGCCTTGTTCCTTTATCTAGATCCAATCAGGCAAACCCCATCTGCGTGTGTAGCCAGTGAGGAGGTACAGGTCCAAGTGACAGCAAGGTTAAGTGAGTGTTTCAAAGGTCAAAAATCAGATCTGGTGTAGGCAGCCCTTGTCTTGGTCATCCTAACTTACTTGCTACTAAGCTATTTTCCTCCTGCTAGCCTCGAGGCAGCTGAGGGGTAATGCTGCACCTTCTCACCCATTTCTGCTGCTTGATCTTAAAGACAGAGATTTTTCTTTATCACTCCAGATGTCTGAATGTTGATCTTAATCCCAGGCTGAGGATTTGCTGCAAATCAGTTCCACAGTCAAGTGCAAAATAGATTTGCCCTGGCATATTTCAGGTGCCTAGCTCCCCAAAATGATGGTTAAACTCAGAAATAATACCATTAAACACAGCATTTTAAACCTTACAGATTGAATTGCACATTCATTTTTAATTTTATTCTGTATTTAAATCGTTGGGAATAGAGCTCCTAGGTACATTTAATGAGTCAGAATAGTAGTGAGGAGTTCGTTTCTGCTATTCTTATTTTCATGTAGAGAGGATTAAAGAGTAAGTACCAATCTGAACCCTAGTACTCTCAGTTATAACATTATTTTATGCTCATGTTGAATAATCACCACTGTCATTGTATTGAAAATAGTACAACAAATTACAGTTCTCTTCTATCTTTTAGTTTATATTTCCATCTTGTCCTCCACTGTTGGATGGCTGAGGCATGTCATTTTCTGGAAAATACAGAATTACATTTGAATCTTAATTTATCTTGAACTCTAATTTGCTTAATTAATACCTCAATTTTCCACTAGGCTCCCACTTTAATGGATATTCTGAACAGGCTTATCTTAAAACAAACAACAAAAAAGAAACTAAATAAAATAAAAAAAAATTCATAGTAATTGTAGCTTTCCTCTGCTATATGAATTTAGCCAAAGGGGGTGCTGACTGCAACCACTTTTCACACGCACTGACATACCCTAGAAACTCCAAACAGAAAATGAAGTCTTGGCTACACATGATTTCCTGTGTATTTAGATATGAGATATTAACTGTTCCTACAGGCTTCTGTTCTTCTGATTCTTTGTGAATTTGTCTATGTGTTTTGTCTACAAACATGTTTTGAGAGAGTGGGTAAGGAGAAATACAGTACAAACTAGAACAGTTGATTATCACCTACCAATACACGTGGTAGGAGATTCAAATTCTTCCCATGACACAGGAGTCACACCACCATCCTCTCCTAAAAAAAAAAAAAAATGTTTCAGAACCTTATTCAATCAAGAGTTGTAGTTCAGCCTCTCTATAAAGTTAAGTCTCCTGAACCGAAAGTGGATGCTCTGCTATTCCAAGCGTAGCAAAACCATATGTCCTAGTGATGGCAATGAATCTATTTCCTGGTAGGATTCTGTGTAAACAGAATTGTTGAAAGCAGAAGCTTATTAGCTCTTCCTGAGCCCTGTGTTTCTGTAAGGATTCTCTCTAGCCAGACAAGCAAGATTATTATGAAATCTGTCAGGACTGGATGCAGTTACACCTTAGACGCAGTTTCTAAGTATACAGCTTTTATATTAATACTAAACATTTTCTGACACTTTTTTATATTCTGGATTGTGACTTAATGTATTCCAAGTATAAAAGAAAAAGGATTGGATCTGATCCCATTAAAATCAGAAAAGCCTTTGGTTATGTTTTTAATGCATATAGTATAAAAGAAATCATGTAATATACAGTCTGGTCTTCCCTTTATCTAAATTATTATTAGAGTTTCTGGCCCATAAAATGAAATATCACTGCTCTGTACCACAGATATCATAGTCTTATCTTGATACAATGTAGACTCCAATAGCAGTGACTTGCTTGCACAACAATATGGAGCAGATGGAGAAAACAGTATGGTTGTAGTTATGTCCAGAAATAAGATACATACACTAAGGAACAGCAGCCTCAAAGCAGTTCTGCTTCATTAGGCAACAGAAGGAAACAGGGAAAACTGTAGTCAGAATTACCAAATTTTAAAAAGTTTCCTAAAATACATGGATGCTAAGAGACATTTTCTCCACAGAAATTAGGAAACAAGTCGAGGCAATGTTTATCTCTAAAGACTTTGCCTGTTGCCATAGAAAACCAATTCAGGAGCTTCTCTCACCTTCCTTTGCTGACCTGATTCTCCCACAGCCATTCAGTTCCTGGGTCTTTAGTTTCATTAGATGTCTGGGGACAGCAACATGCCGAATGTTTTGAGAAGCAGAACTGGAAGGAGAAAGGGAACAAAAATGTAACAACTGTGCTATGCATACAGGTGATATCCACACTTGTTGGGGAACTGGGCTGCACAAGGGATGCAGTCTATTCCCACTATGGACTAGCAAAATCCTTCCAGCCACTCTGACAGGTGTCAAACTTCCATCCAAGAGAAATATGGGTGTCTTAAAACTTAATTTTCATTCATTATGATATCTAACACACATCTTTGACTCTTACTAGGAAAACTTATGTTGAACCAGTCCAGAGTTTCAGGGTTGGTTTTGTTTTTTATGTTTTAGACTTTCAGAATCTTGACTCTAGCACTTGTATTGATTCTATCTGGCCTGTAAGGAATACTTAATGTCAAAGAGCATTACAGGAAACATGCTGTCTTTCTGAATTTTAGCCAACTGTTTGATGTACAACATTGGCAGTTTGAAGCTCCTGCTGAATTTTTAAACCATTTGCAAAATAAATCAGAGACTTCAGTGGGACTTCTATGATTTACACCAGCTGGGAATTTGACCCCAAGTCTTTTATAACAGGCTAATTGCCAATCAATAGGAAAAAAACTTTCAGTCACTGTGTGAAAAATAGCATTCAACTGCCAGTTCAGTTGGATTTTCTAGTGGAAATTTTGCAAACAAAATTGTCTCAGTATTATTATTTATTTTAGTGTCTACCCAGGTTGTGCTCACCGCAGCTGCTACTGCCTCACAGCCTTTTTTGGTGGAGGAGGAGCCAGGAAATACATGAAAGGGGGACAAATGGGAATACAGCCACAAACAGCCTTGTATGCTGCAATCATTTATCTCAGCAGATGGATTGGGAAAGACAAAGGACTGACTATCAACATGGAAACAAAGGAAGGAGGCTGAGTGACTCTGTCAAACACATCTCATCCTGGGAGCTGCTATGGGTCAAATAAGGTCTTACTTAGCCTTACATTGAGCTTGAAATTAGCACTAACTCAGTGATGCTGACCAGGTTCCTATATAGGCAAGGAAGAAGGGTGGTTCCAGTAAAGGGTGATCCGTGTAAGATATTGATGTATTGATGCTCAGTATGTGGACCAAATATATGACAAATAGACAGCAAAAGTCAAATACCCAACCTGAACAAGTGTGTTCACAAGTCTAGCCAACATCTGCTTCCACTGAGGGTTCTCAGCACCACCTAAGTTTGGTCTTCTCTCAGAGATGCTAACAACCATCTTTTGAGTAACAACCTCAAAAGCATTTACAGCATTTGTTATAAACGATTACAGCATTTGCTCTGGGTCTGGGGCCAATCTTGGCAGCAAGCTGCAGAATTTACCTTTCTTCTTGCTTCCTCTGGTTATATTCCTAACATTTTATCTTGCTGACTTGATATATCAGGCCTATGATTGTACTGTATTTTGGGTAAATTAGAATGTTCAAGGCCTCAAATAATCTTAGGCCTGGTTTTCTACTTTTCCCCAATGTCTGCGTAATAGAGGCTGCTGGTGAGCTGCTCTCATCAGACACCCCAAAATTGATACAGTAACACAGTAATATTGTTCATTTCATCTGTTCTTTCTGATAATAATATTTTTAGTCATATGGAGGATGGATGGATGGAAAAGGCATTTTGAAAGATGGCACTATGACATCTCCCCATCTTGGACTCCTACCTCTTGGCAGCTTGGCTTGTGCAGCAGGTCTGCTCTTCTTGGAAGGATCTGGAGCACACAATTGGTGCAGGTGGAATTATCTATTTTTAAACTGATTTCTGCTTCAGCAGAAGCTGGAAGCTGATCTACAACCAAAAGAGCATCAAATTTCTCTCACACCTACTTCCACACCAAGCTCACATCCCATATCCTTGAAGCTTTAAAGCTTTACTCAGAGAAATCAGCTCCAGGTAGATGAATTGCCTACAATGTGTATTCATTAGTTACTGCTGGCATAGCACAGGGAAGGTAGAGAGCGTTGCATAAGCAAGCAATAATACAACTATATGTGCTCTTATTAAGGTTATTAAAATGTCAACTGGCATTACAGAAAATTTGGTGTCATTAAATACATATTAGGGCTTTATGATGAACTATAAGCATGACTGGCCATGTGCAATCTCAGCAGACAGGGTTTTAGAGGAACATGTTCACTTTTCAGCTTTGTAGTGCCAGGACTGTACTCCATGGTGGGATTTGAAGGCAGAGCAGTGAGGACAGCAGTGAGCATCACATCACCATGGAGCCAGGCTTTGGGTGCAGTGCTGCAAGCAGGCTGTGCTCTTCAGGGCTGCCTGAACTCTGGTCTGCCTGCTCCCTGGTCCCCAGCACTGCCACCCTCCACATTCCAAGGAGCACCTGGGCAGGGAAGGGAATGGCCATGACAGTTTGTGTCCAGATGGAATGTCTGAACAGTGCAAAGCTTTGGACGAAAGAGGAAGGTGAGGACGAGATGTGACCTCTAGGTTCTGGGTCCCCATCTGCTCTGCAGTGGGTTGAAGCACTGGTAGGGTTGTTGCTGGGCTTCTTGGTGGTTGCCATCAGATAACTCCTTGGCAGGTGTATCAGCAGGCAGCTTTGCTAACACCTGCACATTTACCATTGCTTTTCAGTACCTGGAGGGTTTCCTCCAGTGCTGGCTAGGAAAATATAGAGTACAGAAAAATAATAGTTTTCATTTATGAAGGACAGAGTTTGGCATCTTTGAGGTCTTTGTCATGCCTTTTCTAGTATTTGTGATTGGCAGCACTGGCATAGTTCTTGCAGATACAGCAGCATATATCTGTTGATGTCCTGATCTTATCTATTCTCAGCCAATGCAGCTAGATGTGAGAAATGATACCAAAAATGACCTATTGCTGATCTCTATTGGGCACTTTCTTTATTTCAGTCACTCATTCATTCATTCATTCACTCAAAAAAAAAAGTCACAGACCTTCATGAAAAGAGCTAAAAACGTGAACCGCAATCAGTGGAGGCGTTTCCAAGCTTGCCAAGTGAATCTCTGAACAGCTTGTCTGTCTCAACTGGTTTAGCTATACCGTACATATAATCTCTTTGAATATATTCTAACTGGTAAAAGTAGCTTTAATTCAACCTGTCTCCCTTTACTCCTAGAGTGACTTAGAACAAATTCAGCAAAAGCCCCTTTACTTTGGAATAAAAGTGCCACACAGAGGTTTTAATGTAGTCAGTCCCACTCACTTTATATAGGCACCTTTAGCTAGCTGACAGCACCATTCCTGTCTCTCCCTATCCTCCTGCTGTTAGTTCCAGCTGCCGAACAGAAAAGTCCTAGATTTCCACTCCTGAGCCTGTGGAAGAAAGCATCAAAAGATGGTCCTCAGGATCAAGCTCTCAAAAGGAAGGAGGAGCTCAACCAAAAAGCTCCTCTCAAAACTCTGCAACAGAGAAAAGCTATGACCCTCCTATGTAGCACCTGGTTAATGTGTATCTGGTTCACAGTATCAAAATCTGAGCTATAGACATAGAAGCACCATGAGATTTGTCTTGTCCACTTGTTGAAAATGTTATTGCATATATAGAATTCAACCTAAAGAAACTGTATCCTGTGAAAAGGTATTTCGATATGTCACCACCATACCTGTGAAATTGAAATCTGCTTTAGCTATAGTGGATTCGCTTTAGTTACATGCTTTACCTGCTTATTGAATGTAATGAAATATATTACCGAATATTACATTAAAATCTTGGCATCTTTACATTCTGTCCTTTTCCATGATAGGTTAATGAATAATACCCAGAATTTTATCATGTTATCCGAGTAACTTGATCTCTCTACCAGATCAATCAAATTCTTTCAATCAAGCTTCTAGGCAAGTGTTAATGGGAAAAAATGTAAAATTTACTTTTTTTAATTTTTCTCTCCTTTCAAATAAAAGTTCCTGTTTCCTCAAGAGGTTCTTAAAAAAAAAAAAACTTGCTCATTAAAATATTAATTGGGAACAGACAGAAAAGGGTCATGAACATATCTATTGAAATCTGCCTAGAGGAATATGATTACCTAGTTTCTCAACTAGATTTTGTAGCACTGATCAATTCACTGCATTGGAAAACATGGCAGATAACCTTTCTAATCTTCTCTTCATTCAGCGGAAGATTTGATGGTGTAGAAATTAACAAATATAGTGAGAGTTCTGACTTGCTCATACTATGGACTGCTTCCAAAATAAAGTAAGCCTTTCTGGTGATTAAAGGGTGACATCACCTTTCCTCATTCCAGATTTCACTACTGAGTATATATTGTTACAGAATGCAATATTTTTCCAGAATCACTGGAAGAGGTAGGGAAAAAAATGATGTTTTCCAACTGTTTTTACCTCGGTATCTCTGCACCCCGTTGCTGGCTTCCATTGCTTTCTGAATGGCTCCGAGTCCCTTCCTGTGCTGCAGTGCTGCAGGCAAGAGCCCAGGCAGCTGGAGCAGCAGCACAGCAACAGGGTCAACAAACCAAACTTCTCCATGCGATGAGCCCAGCCACGCCAGGAGAGGGATTCAGAAATGCAGCCTGTTTACATTGGCAGAGGTGTAAATAGCTCTTGCTCATGTATAGAGCAGGATTTGTACGGCTCCTTGGCATCTCTGCCTTGCTTCTGCTGGACAGGGTTTCAGAGGAACCAGAAAAGAACATTTGCTGGTCTGCAGCAGCATACTGGCATATGGGCAGGGCTTTCACACATGTGCCACGGCTGCCCGAACATCCCCGTAACCTGCTGTTACACAGCATTGCTTGCTGCTGTGTTATGTCTTGCTTGAGTAAGGAGGCCTGGAGAACTAGTTCAGGAAGAGCCCGGTAAAAAGTATGAAAACACTCACATCAAGCCTCCAGCTGTCTGTCACGCTTCTGACTCGTGCCAACACTTCAGATGCTTGAGGTTTTTCTAATGGCCGGTTTTCATTCTCTAAACATCTCTGACCAGGGACTTGAGTCTTTAAACAGCACCAAGTGCTTCCGTCTGCAGAGCAAGATCCCTCACCCCTCCCGATCTCAAACACTGGGAGGAGGTTGGGATCGCTTTGTTTACCGTGCCAAACAGTACATGCTGTAACAAGTGAATGTGAGCATAAGTGGTGTGCCACAAATTTCACTCCGTGCCACTCAGGGAAAGACTGGAAGAACTGAATTTCTGCCAGCCAGCATAAAGGTAAGTTAGCCTGGGAACAGGCAGTTCTGGTAGCTAGCTCCTGCAGAGCCTTGTAAGCAGCAGATCTCATCAGAACCAGGTAAAAAAACTGCATGAATTTGCTTATTTTGGTTTAAGCCTGCTATGGTTTGAGCTGGGTCATTCCTAAGCTAAGGGAGGGATTCAGGTATATCCTACCTGGCCTCCAGCTGCTGTCCCAGTTGGACAAGGGACTTTTGTGTATCCTGTGTCATAACTCCCAAACCCATGGAGATATCTGGGAAAGAACAGGGCTCTTATAATGTACTGTATATAGACAAGAGAATCATCACCAGATGTTTTTACAACTGTTTGCACCGGCTTTGTTTTGAATTTTAAGACTTTTCTGTGTCCTAATGTATAGGGACACTCACAAATAGGTTGTTTGTTTCACTGTGTTTACAAATAGATGGGCACTAGTAGCAACCACAGTGAGCTTAGATGCTTACATCTTGCACACAGATATTACTGAACTCCTAAAAACCCTCTGCTCAGGTGTCTTCTATCTAGACTGCTACATTCCTTCAGCACATCAGGCTTTCCTAGTCAGGTCTCATCAACGCCTGAGCCCACTTGCTGCTTGGCTACTTGGAGCCCTATTTCACACCTGTAACTTGGGATTTTCTGGAAGTGTCATCTATTTGACTGCCAGATGGTGATTTAGATGGTGTTCTTAGAGCAAATCTCCTGGACATCTGAGGGAGAGTCAGCTAATACTGATAGACTCTCATCTTTAACTTACTTTATTCAAAAGGTTAATGTTGTAGCAAATGTGTTTGAAAGACCTGTTTGCTGATCTTGTGTGAGAGCTGATTTAAACCCAGCCCCCCTGCACTTCTAACTTGGCTTGGTCAATCTTTAGATAGTGATACAAAACAAACAAACAAACAAAAACAAAACAAAAACCAAACAAAAAAAAAAACCAAGCCAAACCCCAAAGTACTTTTGCTAAAACATTACAGTGCTGGGAAAAAGAATGAGATTTTCTTCTTTGTACCTGTAACACAGTTATTTTCCCAGAACAGAAAGCCAAAGACAAAGGTGTTGGGTCTGGGAAGGCCAGCCCTTCCAGCAGGTTTGGGCAGCTGGGTGCCAAGGGTGACCCTAGGATAGCCATGACCCCACCAAAAGGCACAGTCCAGGGGGGTTGGACATGGCAAGCAGAAACAGTTACTAGCAACAGGACCCAGTGACAGCCCCAGACAAAGCAAAGGAGAAGCCAGGTTCAAGTGCTGTCCAGAGACCTCAGTGAGGAGCAGCAGGAGACAAGGCCAGATGACAGTGTGGGCCCGAGGGATCCACTCAGGAAACAGGGATGGAGATGGGCCTTGCAATGTCTCTGGAGCAAAAGGTCCAGGGAGGACAGAAAGGCCATCAAGTTCCTTCAAGGCTGTGACAGAGAAGGATTTGAACCCTTTTTGTTGAACAGTCACTGAGACATGGAAGATAGAGTCTCCAAGCATGAGATAAACTATGCCCATGAGAAACTTCAGGAGCTGTGCCACAGGTACCTCTCCTAACATCCCAATGCAGCAGAAATAGGGCTCAAAGAGGCTCAAGTTCCCTAAACTCCCAGTAATGTGCCATAGCTGGCTGTTTATTTTGAGAAAGGCAGGATGAGAGAGTTTTTTGAAGCCTACAAGTAGTAAATTTAAAAATGGATCCCTCCCTGTAAGGTGAGGACTGCAGGCTGTGGATGAGGTGCTGGATTAAGACCTCTTGGAACTGCTGAGTCTTCAATCCTTAACATACTTTTTGGCCACATGAAAATCTGTGATTGTTTTTCACTTTCAAAAATGTTACTTCATTATCTTCATGAGATCTGCTGTGGAAATATTAGCTCCTAATACAATTATTTTCCTGACTAGAATTTATTAAAGAATTGCCTGCCTCATTGAACCTAAGTATTGAATAGAGGGAGATTAGGAATGTTGAGAGATAGAAATACAAGGAAAATTGAAACATATTTGAGGGACTCACCTGTAGTAACAAGCTAAGTCAAGCAATATTTACCACAGAGATTCTCTGCTGACAAATGGAAATGCCTCCATCACTTGACACCTAAAAGCCACAAAGTTCCATTTGTTTATATGCACAGTCCCCTCATTTTAGCACAAAGTGTCTAATATTCTATGTAGCCAGGAAAAAAAGTTTTATGCACAAACATAACAAGCAACTTAAGATATATATTTCCTCCTTTGGGAAAAATATAGCTTACCTATGTGAGGAGTATCTACTAAAAGATGTTCTGGAGGACACTGAGCATCACTTCATAAATATATTGCTCAATCTGTCAAATTTATTTACACATACACTGGCCTCCTATAAACATAACAGCATTGGTTACTTGTCTTAACAGTGTTAGTGTTCATTAATTATCACCGCTCTGACACTGTATACATTAAAATATCTATTTAACAGACCATAAGCAGGGGATACAGTATAAAAAATAACTTTCAGAATTGGCAAATATTCAAGAACGTCGTCTTCCTACTTAATTAACGACAATAATAAAGGTAGTGAGATCACAAAACGTCATGTTCATCTCTTAGAGACGCAGTTACCAAAAGAATGTGATGCTGGCAGGTAGACAAACTCCCTTGGTACAGAATGGTAGAGTTGGTTAATCTTTGCCAGCTCATTGTGTTTGCACATGTTAATAGCAATAGAGAAAGTGCTGTCACTTGGAAGCATTTATATCAAGGTACTACAGTCCTCTCTTATGCAGTTGAGCAATATATGAAACAGAATAGTTTTTTGTCTGTTGTAACACCTATTCTTTTACATAAGAAAACCCCTTACAGACTGAGCAAGGCCTTCTGTATCAACATGTTTATCAACATATTGGGGGGGGGGCGGGGGCGGGGGAGGAGGGGCATAGGTTATGATAATTCTGGTTTTACCCTTACTTCCACTTGGAAGCCACATAAAGAAGCCCATAAGACAAACCAACAAAACAAGATTTTGGAAGTGAGAAATGCAAGGTGGGTTTTTCTTTTTATTAACACATAAATTAAATGTCATCCTTCAAAATACACCTCCTCCTTTTCCTGAGGAGGCATGAAGAGAAGTGCAACTGGTAGGGCAGAAATTTGAGCAACGGGTTAGGAATTTGGTTGGTTTTCCCTGCATTAATGCCCTGAAGGGAAAGGCTCTGGCCATGGCATGACCCCAGTTTAGAGCGCCCATTATCTGCAGAGGAGCTATGTGCAGAAGGAGGTCATTCTGATAAGGGTGAGCTGTCAGTGCCCTGGGCCAGGTTTTACTTTCTTCTGAAAGAAACCCGCAGGCAGAAGGCAAGGCTTGGGGGAAGAAAAAGAAACAGAAAAGATTTGGAACAACTGTGAGAGACCTTAATTTTCAACTACATTTTCCAGCATTTATGTCCTCTTATTTCCAATGGATTCAGATAATGCAACCCAGATGCTTCTCTGGTTATCACTTTGAAGACTACAAAGTTCTTTTTTCAGTCAGGAAATTAAAAAATCCTTTCATAGATGTTTAATTTGAAAAATTGCCTTCAGCTTTTTAACTTACAAGTAAATATAAAATGAAAATGAAAAATAATTTTAAATGACAAAATTTTTTTCCAGAATATTTTAATACTGTTGCTACTTTTCCCTCTTTACTGAGATTTGTTGTTGGAGAAAAAAAAATAGACAATGTAATACATTGTTGACATATGTTTAAACCTGTTTTGCCTTTTTAAAGGCAAAAACCTGTTTTGCCTTTTTAAAAACAGGTTTAAACATATTAACAGGTTTTTTGCCTTTTTAAAGGCAAAACAGGTTTTCTAGCAGCTCTGCTTCTTTGCACATCAAATACTAAAATCAAACTACTTTTTAAAACGTTTGCTCCATGCATTCTGCAGGCTGCGACATATAATTTGGGCATTTCCACCCATGAAGAGGGTCTTGTGCATCTCAGAGCCAGAGATGTTCACATGATGGAGATAGTTTTTCTAACATTTACTCTTATTATTAATATTTTCTTAAACATAGGATCTATGTTTAAGAATATATTTTACCAACCAGCCCCAAGTGATTTAAATAAAATTCAGGCTTTGAAATCCATTAAATCCTTCAGCAGGGCCTAAACCTTATTCCTAAACTTCACTCCCTCTGCTTTAATTTATATTGATATTGGTAATTCAGAGATTATAGCACTGAAAATAGGAAAAAGAAATACCACACAAATTTGAATGATAAATAGGGCTAGAGAAGTGGGCTCACTCACAGTCACTTGCACCTTTCAGCAATCCTTGCTGAAAGCCTAATGAAAACTAAGCTTGAATTGTTAAAAAGAAAGTTTTCTTCCAACCTGTCACAGTCTGTACTCCTCACAATAATTTCTTCTTTTTTGGGGCTGGAAATTGAAATAGCAAAAAATGCCACAAGCTATCTTACTCTGATGATCCCATTAAAAACCAAGAACAGAGAAATTACTGGAAATTGCATTATAAAACTTCACGTAGGAAAGTTGTCTGGTTCAGGAAGCTCATATTAGGTTCAGTTACAGCTGGGGTGTTTTCGCAAGCTGAGCAAAGGTTCTGAATATTCAGGTCTCTGAATTTCCCCTTATTTACGAAAACATTCAGTTTAAATATTTATACATAAGCATTTAAAGATCAGATTTTCTACTTTATCAAAAAATTTAGGCAACGTAAAAAGCCTAGCGTGTAAAAAAGGTTACACAACTAAACACTGAGTTTTATGGGCTTTGGGCAAAATTGAAGGTTCTCTTCCCTTTAGGGCTTGAATGTTGTGAGGTTTTCACTCTGCAAAGAGCAAATGCCTCAAAAAAACTCTCCTCTAAAGGGTCACAAGCCAGCTGTTCCTTACTACACACATAAACTCTGAAACTCAACAAAGCATTGCTATCCCCTGCTACTGTTGCATTTGCTTTTCCTTCAGCAAAACTATTCCTCCTCCATTCTCTGCTTTGCTTCTGCATGAATTCTCTGTCCCCTATCAAGAGGTTATAACCAGCCGAGTTCAATGATCGACACCCACCCGTCGGCAAACACAGCTGCTTCTGAAATATTGCTTGGCTGAAATATATCCCTGTGAGGTGAGTGGGATAATAAGGTTTTCTTTCTTACAGAGAAACCTTTGCTTGAGTCTGTTCCATATCGTCCTGTAGGATTAAGCTAGTTAAGAATGCCAACAACAGCCACAATAGCTAATGGGCTTGTGAAATGATTTGCATAATGAAAATTCTGAATTAATGTTAACTAATTAACTTGGGAAAATGGTGTTTGAAAGAAAACATATTCTTCCCTTTGGAAAAAAAGTAAAATACGTGGAAGCTTCATAGGATCATGTTATTGCCAAAATGGATGAGTGTTAACCTACAGGTGTGTGTGGGGGAAATTAGTATTATGATGTTAGAAAATATGGTGATCGAAAAGAAAAATGCAGGCCGAATTTTAAGGAAAATTGTAGGATAATTTTACAGTGTTGTGTTAGGAAACTTTTACAGTAGATTCACTAATATTATGACTTCTCTGTGCAGAACTATTTAAACTATTATTTTCCATACAGACACATCAGAGACATGATTTCAACTGTGCAGGGAATACAGCTTACCCAGGGCTGCAGGCTGGTATGGCCAGATTTCTAAAGATGGAGAAAAAGAGTGAGCTCAGAGTGAGCACGGGGGTCAGGACAGCTAGATGAATCCCTTGCATCAGGACACATGCCAGCCACTCTGTACCTCTATTTGATAGGTTTTAAACACCAATGCCCCATCACTTCCCTCCATATGAATGTCAATCACATAGTGTTCACCAGTGGATTAATAGTTGCCTTTACTATTGCAAGTAAAGAGATGGAGTAATGACAGGATTAGAAGAGACGTGGATCCAGAAAGGATGAGTTTGAGCAGTGATTTCCTTCAAAATATCTTATGCTTTGGATGCAGAAAAGGCAGGAAAGAGCAGGGATGCTGTCTTGATAATCACGGGCCCTGGATAACCTCCTCGTTGTAGTGAAGAAACTTCAAAGAGCATCCTGTCCTGTCCGTGTCCCCCCACACCCACACACATCCCAACCCAGGGACTGTGAAAGACGCCTGAATGCCCGTGGCTTTAGGCATTTCGCTTCCCCACACTTCTCCTCATTGACTGACCTAAATTCATGGGTTTGCCAGTCACTCCAGGGCACTCCCGGCCACCCCTACACTCTGAAGATGGAAAGGTTCAAAGTGTCAAACACCCCCCGCCCCCCCGTGATTGTTCACATGCAAATTTGCATTGTATCAGTCATTTACATTGGTGCAATCAGGACGAGAAGGTCAGCGCTCAGGGAAAGCTCACAAGCAAGCATCTTCTGCCCGAAGAGAACGGGCCAGTGAAAATCCTCTGACCTGAGCTCGGGAGGAACAGCTTTTTTTCCTCAGATATCGGACGGGAAGCCTGCAGAACTACAGTGAAGTAGTTACACACTGCCTTCCTGTGGCTCCTGAAAATATTTTCACTCCAAGTTCCACCATAAAAACGCACCTCTGCAGAGCACTTGCTCCTGCGATCCATTTACTGAGAAATCCTCCCCCACTCCTCAGCTCAGGGCAATTTAACAGCCCTATTCCGCTAAATTTTTTGCATTCTTCATCCTCGGGTAACAATAGTCGTCCTACTCATTCGTTGTTTCAGTGAAAAACAAGCATGGTAACTTTGATGACACATGCAAGCTTTACCTTGCATGCACAAACTCAGAGTTATTCCACAGATAAAAACAGGAAAAGATCTATGTTTGATTTCCCCTCAGAGACAAGAAGAGCCACTGAATAAGTAAATTGTATCTGTTGGGAACCAGAGTACATTTTCTGAGTTAGTTGTAGTTTTCAGAGAATTAGTTGAGGGAAATCGTTCAAGTTTCACAGGCTGGTGGGCATAGGGTAAACTTAGAGGTAACAATCAGAGAAGGAAAAATCTTTCTCCCTCAAGGAAAGAAATATGCGTGGAGAAAAATAATATAAAGCGTTTGTTCAGTGAAAGTGTTGTTTCGAGGAAGATAAATACTAAAAGAGAGTATTGAGTATCGGTGGCTGCCAGACTAGTGGCTTCATCTAACTGCAAAAAAATACTAATTAAATTTTATGTAGTGGTGGGACATCCTGAAGCAGTGTCCCTGCTTTGCAATACTACACACTGTTTTGATCAGGACCTCACCTCAAAAATATGGTAAGCATTATAAGCAACTTAGTAAAGGAGAATGCAAACAGGAATTGAAGAGACCACCACATACATTAAAAAAAAAAAAAAAGACTGATTACACGACAGTCGGGGTAAAAGAGGACAAAATCATAGGCTATAATAAAAATCACTGTAAATACAAGAAAAGACAGGGTCTGTCTTGCATGATGTCAAAGGGTGTAAATGAAAACAATGGACTAAATCTAGGAAAGGAGGGAAAGACTGTGATATTAGGGTAAAATTTAAGTTGTAAGATTATTTTGTTCTGTGGGAAGTGTTTGAAAAGCACACGTAACATAGGGGATACACACATTGTTAAAGAACAGATCAAAGGACTTACTAAACTTTATTGCACTTGGAAGATTCTGACAGCTATGTTCAGAGAATGAAATGTCATTAACCTCTGTATCATTGAAANTCCTGTAAAAGAAAAAAAACCCCAAAAACAGAAAATATTTTATAGGGCATCATTGTCTGAATTGTTTTGTATGAGAACTAAAAGAACAGAGGCATTTCAGGCCATCACAACTCAATCTGCAGTTTACAAAATCCCTGCAGTGCGATGCAAAGACACTCGCACTCACAGTGCTGTTAGCTGCAAAAAAGACGCCAGTATGTTTCAAATCATCATCTATCTGAATTCTCCCACACATCACACACCTGATGAGGAGAACGATTCTCATTATCAAAGACACTTCCATGGGCCGGGGGAAATTAGACTGGCTTAGACCTCATTAGGATCCAGGACTTGACAGTGCTCACTATGTTTGGAAACAAATGAGGAACACTACCCTGCTAATGCGTGATGTAACCATTAACTCAAGGGCAGTCACAGAGAAAGCTATAAAAGAGGTAAAACCAGTAAAGCATAGAGACTATTTGCTAAGTGCCAGCTGTTAATTCAGGGTTACGAGTTAATTTTTAAAGGAAGGATTTGCCATGAGAGAGTCGTGAACACACCCACAGCTCCTGGACAGATTGCACCTTGCCTGGGATATGGAACCCTGTCTGAGAGAAACAGCGAGGATGGTGCAATCAATTTTTCTTCCTGAGCTTGTCTGTTCTCATAACCTATTTTGCTACATTTTAAGACTCCTGCTTCCAGATGGCAATTTACAGTTTAGCTGAATTGGAAAAGGAAAAAACCAAAACAAAACAGCCAAATTTTCTCCCTGTTTTGCAGATATATTCTTCCATTGTGATATACAATGTAGATCGCAGCAAATGTACACTGAGTTTTCATGTTCTGCTGAAGAAGCATGGGCAGTATGCTAGGGAGATTTTTTCCAGGCACACTTTTACCTGTTTTGGAGCAGAGAAGAGACTGAAAAAATGCTGGCTCCTTTCTTCCCCCTCCTGCTTTGTGAGCAGTTGATATAACAACAATTAATTCACATACTGTGGCCATGAGCATATGGAAGGGCAGCCACTCCATGTAGTTCAGGATGGCATCTACTGCTTGGTTACTACAGATTAGTTTTTTTTACTTTGGTTTATTTCAGCATCTGTCTTTGAAAGTAAATTAATTTAAGAGGGTGGGGTTCCTTTGTTTGCAAAGTATTTTAGACCCATCTTTGGGTAATCAATCTGCAACACAGTCTAATTTTGAGCTGTTCCCTTTCTGTTATGGGGAGATGAGCAAGTGGTGATAGCACTCACGAAGCAGTCAGGATTTGTTAACATCCTGATTTTCTAAAATCAGATTTTTAGCCCTGCTACTGTAATAAATAAAACCAGTGGTTTACAGGTGCTTGCTTGTAGTGGTGCCTGCATTTGGTTTTTTAAGTCAGTCATTATTGAATCTGACCCAGCTACTGCTCAGACCCTATTTATGATCATGCTGATGTCCTGCATTTGTTCTTTATAAAAATAATTTGTCCAGTCTATTATCGTAGGAATTTTATCTTTACAGCTAATGTTTTGATTAAACTGTCTCATTCTGTATGCTCTTTGAAAAAGCTATCAATATCCATGTTTCCATTTTAATTTCTTGTATTTTTTTCCTTTTAAGTAGATAATTATTAGAATTTATCTAATTTACTGGAAATTAGGCTAAACATCAAGCACTCAGCTATGTAATATCTTGGAGAAAATGCAGAACAGCCTCTAAACCAGACGGTTGCTGCCCCAGTGGGTCCCTAGCATGCCTTCAGACTGTGCATTGGCTCTCAAATTGAGCAATTTTGTTATGATGATAGTCACATTGTCCTTTAGCACATCCTGAGTAGTGCAATACAGTGCTGAAAAGTGCTTCCATCTCCTAGGGAGAGAAATTACTTTTCATTTTCTGTGTGAATAGCTGACTACTTAGGTCTTGAATTCATGTACATATCTTACCTTTCATGGGCTAATTAGAGGCCTGCTGTCCTTAACTATCATCTGCAAGCAATGGAGAGAGACAGGCACTACAACGAGGTGATTCCTCCTCCCTCACCCACTGTTCAGGATCTGAGGTGAACTTGAGAGGTTCCTGTAGCTCTGTGAGTGAGGACTGCCTTGCTAAAGTAGGCACCTACTCAAAGTGCCCGAGGTTAACGTTTCTTACCATTTTAGCCCCTTGTGCGTTAGGCCTGTGGAGCCAGCTATGTGTCCATGATTTACTCAGTCATTGGAGGGAGAAGGTAGCTCCTAGCAAGGATAAATCTACTAGATATATGTTGTACGTAGATGGGATAAGTCATGCGTTAGGGGTTTCTGTCTTTTTCTGTCAAAGACAAAGAATGTCTGGAATAAATACCTTGGAGCAAAGACCTAACTTTTAGGTGGTTGAGAGAAACTCTATCCTAAGAGATAAAGCATCAATTTGGTAGCTCAAGAGACTATAGTAATTCTTTAGCTTATACGGTAGGATAAAATAGGCACCAGGATGCAAAACTCCATGTAATGTTCTGTGAATATCATTCAAGGTTATTAGTCTCTGACTGTCCTGTGTGGGGAAACATCCCAGTCTTCATTGCCACTAATTCATTGTACTTTCATCTGTACAGCAGATTTTACAACGGAGCACTAAACAATCAAGATACCTATTTTCTGTGATGCAGCAGGTGGCTAAGATACTAAATGAATAGACTGGAACTGAACATTTATAGAGGAAAAAATAGTAGACTGGAATTGAACATTTACAGAGGAGAAAATAGATTTAACTGTATACACTTTGAATCCATTAAGAGAAGGGATGGAGAAAGGACCAGTATTATTTAAGTATGGGATAAAGATTATAGGTTTCAGGAAGATTTTAATGTTCTGAAGTTTTGATGCTCTATTTTTTACAACAATAACTACGGATAATTTTTTGTTGGTTTTTGTGTCTTATGTTTATGGAGTTTAAAGTCCTTTAAAAGTCCTAGTAACTTGGTCATCATATTGCATGCAGGAGTGAACAACTGGCTACCACGCTGAAAAATTCCTCACAAGGACACACAGACCGGCCTTGAACAAGTTGTCCAGTATTGGTCTGTGCGGTCTTGCATGAGCTCTGCAGTACAGAAGCAAGATCAAGCGTGAGTTTAAACTTTAACTCATTCCAGTGTTACTAGCTGCAGTGAGCAGGAATTCAAAGTTTGGTTTTGCTCATGGAGGAAATAAATGACCCTAAACCTGATGTTTCATCAGGGCAATAGGGAAAAAATACAGGTTTTTAAACGTAGTCATTAATTCTGGGTGGTGTGATATCTGAGCACCTATCTTGAGACTCTATTAGTTAAAATTTCTGACTTAGCCTTACACTAATTGAGGCAGTGTAAGGGGTTTTAATGATTCTGGAGAAAAATCTGTAGCACAAGAAACTGAAGTAGCTTTGGAAATGGGGACTTTGGTTCTCTTATCTCTCCATCGGTTTGCAATGAAAATGTGAGCAGCCTTTAAAGGCTTTATCTAGCAAACAATCCTGCAATGTGGCTCATCTCTTGAATTATAATGTTGTCTGACATATCTGCAGCCAAGAGGTATTACGTATTATGTATCAACCAAACTAAAGAAAAGAATCCCAAGTCAAAGAGGCATTTAAATGCTGCAGAATTCAGGGTAGAGTCCTGAAAGGGTCTTCTGGAGATCATCTGATCATCCCTTGATTTCCAAAGGTAGGATTGATTATACCTATAACTTCCTTGACAAATTTTGCAACCATTCCAGAAAAATTACTGTTTATATGCTTTTACTGCTACAAAGCTTTAAAATATTTAATTTAAGCCTTTGATAATGTGATTGAGATTCACTAGTCCTTGTCTAACTCATAGTGAATATGGAGAATCTGAGAGCATTTCTTCATCCCTTTTTAATCTTTTCCCCTTTTCATGCCTATCCCAATGTTTTCCTAATAATCTTCTCCAAAGGTTCAAGAAATATCCTTCATTCCTTCACCCTTACCATATTTCCTAGACCTCTACTGGCCTTCATGTTCAGCTGCATCTTCTGTACTCTACTTGTTTGATTTCTTCTTCTGTAGTATAGATTTTTGCTTATGACTTAACTGGGTTTAATCCAACTTTTTTTTTCCTGGTCATTCCTTCCATCTGAAAATTGTTTTGTTTCTCACCCTAGGCCAGACCTCTGGCAGACCTGTAGGCCATTCATGTTACAGGCCACGCTAAGCAGAAAATAAGCTACTTGTCTGATGATACAGGTTGTCCTCTAGTAGCATTTTGAGGAGACTGTGCATGCTGAGCTGGCATGAAACCTTTCGATGCATCAACACATGCACACATACACACCTTCCTTCAGTTCTATCTGTGACACAAATGTGTACATGTCACACTAATGAAGAGTCCTATTGCTAGATGCTCCAAGCAAACAACAGCTATTAACTGGGCAACAGGGCATTCCTGTTTGGGGGCTTTTTCACATCTTTTGATATCGAAGTATTTTCTTGAGCACTCTTCTGTGTTTTCTTGGCAACAAGTACCAGCATAATCTGTCTGCTCGTATCTAAACAGTATGGAAATATTTACAAGCAAGAAGAAGCTATAAATTAATAATATCATAATTAAAATGAGTGGTGTGTTATGGCTTCACAACAATGACTCTGGCCCAAAAAGCTGAAATAGACGGAGTCTACAGAAAGTGAAACAGTAGTTCTGGACAAGTTCAGAAGTTGAAAACAAAGTTCAATACAGGTTTTTCTCTCTGCTATGGATAGGTGATGCATTAGAATTAATCATGGAAACAGATCCTCCTGTGCAAAGCTGCAGCAGGTATGTAAGGCAGAATCACAGCAAGATGCATATTAATTAACCCTAAAACTATCCCTGAGATATCCAGCATCAGGTTGCAGATAATGAAATTTTATAAAACTTTTTGAAGAAGCAAATAAAAGATGGTCTTTTTGATATAGTAGCAAAATGGTTGTGTATACTGTGGAAAGCGAAAGTGATTTACTTTGAAACTTGATTTTGTAAATTAATTATTATTTCCCTGATCTTTCCTTGAAAAATTATTCTGATAAAATACCAGTTTAAGAAATAGGAGATTCTAACTTGTCAAATCCACTATCGAGTTCCTCTTTTATCTGCAACCATGTACATTCAGAACTAAAATGACAGGAGAGGAGATGCTCCTTAAAGTTTTTTACATTGCTGATGTAATACACACAGTGGAATTCCTACATTTGTAGGATTTCCCCAGCTTGCAAATTCTTCCCGCTTTTTCAGTATAGTGATCTTTATGTTCAGCGCAACATCTGTCATAGATGATTTGCTCTGTTTGTTCAACAAAAAAGCAAGAAAACACAAGAGAGAAAAAAATCCAAATAAAAAAAAAACAAAACCAAAAACCCTACCATCTGAAACAATCCTACATAGAGCTTTTGAACTTTTTAATCTCTGTCTAGCTCTCACTCTCTGTTTATTTCATAATGATCTGATTACAGGTGGTTTTGTTAGCAAGTTCAAATACCTGTAGTTGTGCTTTGAGAGACAGAATTGGATGTAAGTAATTGACTCGGTTTTATACAGGCATTCCAGAAGTTCATATATCATCTTTATATAGACACTTTCCACATAGAGTCAAGCGTAGAAGAAACTATAATGGTTCTCAAATGACTAGTTGAAGAGTATAAAAAAATACCCCCCAGAAATTCTATTTCTATATTGCAAAGAATTAAACTATTGAAAATGAAATGTAGTCTAGAGACGAAATTCTCATGGAAAATGCTGTTTCCCAAAGCTATTCCTTTAGGGCCTGGAAGCATCGGGCAATGTCATGTTGAAGTGTAGTGCAATTTTTATAACATACAACAACATTTTCAGACTATGTAAGATAAATAGCCCATGAACACTGACAATGCTACTCAGAATCACCATTTCACTTGCCACGGGTCTTCCTGAATTTATTTTGGTGCTGGTGTTTATGACTCCCAAGTAGTTCTTTTTATGTCTTTAATAGGTAGGTTGCTAGCCTGGGAGGACACTTACCTTTTCTGTACTGCTTTGCAATCCAAATGAACTGCTACCTCTACAGCTTTCAGAAGTCATTTAAATTTATTTCGCAAGCAGGTGAACCAGTTCAGAGGCAGTTTATAATGCAGATTTTCTTTTAAGGTCACATTCCAGCTGTGTTAGGTGTGGACACTTGCTGGTATAAGAACTAGCTGGTAAGAAGCATCCCATCCCAGTCCCTGTGAAAAGACTTTTTCTGGGTTTTAATTCAAATTCAGGTAGTCATCTTCACACAGAATGTTTATGACCTAGTTTAATTAGCACTTTCTCAGCAGGCTTTGTAAATTGGACTTTTTTTTTTTAAGGTAACAGACAGCTGGATCTGTTTCTTCAAGCATTCTGAGACTCGTATTTATTGAAATAATTTGCTTTTTAAAAGTTATTTTACTATTGGATAGGGACTTTGTCAAACTGGATTTCCAATTCCTTGTGTTACTGTTCTTCATAGGCAAATTGCAAGGAAAATTCCCCAGGTCTGATTCTTCTATCAGTCTGGCAGAAACAAGTCAGGAATACCCTCGGGTAAAGATTATGCAAGATGGACAGACTATTTCCAGATAGATAGTCAGAAATATATACTAATCTATTTCTGACTTAGGAAGAAGTGATGTGTAAGCCAGTAACAAGGTAAATAAAACAGGGAAAAATTGCAAGAAGCCTCTGGAGCCCTTGAACTTCTTGTGAAATGAGGCAAAGACTGATCATAACCTTTTAGTATCTGAACTTCCTTCCAGTTTTCAAGTAGTTATGGCAAAGCTGTAATGAGTTTTTACTCTCCTTGACTCCACAATCGGGGGTGGGGGGGAGGGGGGGGGGAAGATCTCAGCAGGGAAGTTTTGAATGCTGAGGAAAAAAGAGCTAATTTAACTGCAAGAAGGTCTCAGAGGAAAATCCTTGAGATTAAAGTCTAGATAAAGATCAATACATGCAAAAGTGAGGAGAAGAAAAACTTGTCAATCAAACATTGTAAACTACTGCTGGATGGGAACTGTTTCATCAAATTTTTTTTTTTTTTACAGAAAATGCCAATCTATTAAAATATCTATTATATCTATTAAATCACACGTGGTGAGTGGGGCAGGAAGGCACTATCCCACCTCATGTCACCCTGGCCAGAGCTCCCAGAGTTGATTTCCAGGCACTCTCCCTCCTCCTCTCCTGCTCTCTTGTCTTCCTCCTTTTAGAGCAGTAGACAACCTGTCCCAAGTGGCCAGAAAACAAACCCTTCTCCCTCCTGAGCCCTGTGTGTGTCTTTGGGCAGTGATATGTCTCAGTGTTTTGGGTGATGATCAGTGTTATTTACCAAAGGTAGTTTATTCCTGAGCAGCATCATATATTTTCTAGCCCATGTTATTCTCAGTCACTGCGGGTGATAAAAACATCGCTTCTTTAGAAAAATGTGGGTGGAGAACATTAACATGGATTTTGCACATCTATCACATGGATGACTTTCTGATGGATTATATTTCCATAACAGAAAGGAAGAGTTCTGGCCCATAAGATTGGACACACACAAAAAAAAAGTCTGGCAGAGAACAAGAAGCAGGATTTGCCAGCATCCAGTGGTCATGGTATGCTAAATGGCAGGAATTTTGGACTACAGGGAAGATTGACAAGTGCTCTTTGTACTCTCCAGTATTTACAACGGCAAAGGGTTTTAGTTCCTTCTCTGTGTTGTTACAGTGAGGATGTGTGCTTCTCTCTCTCCTCCCTATGCGTGCTTTGAACCTGTTCATGTGGAAGGGACCCTTTTACAGACATCACATCAGTGCACATGAATTGAGGTGTGATCTCATTAATGCTTATAAATATGTTAAGGGTGAGTGTCAGGAGGATGGAGCCAGGCTCTTCTCAGTGATGGCCAGTGAAAGGACAAGGGGCAATGCGTCCAAGCTGGAGCACAGGAAGTTCCATGTGAATGTAAGGAAGAACTTTTTCACCATGAGGGTGATGGAGCACTGGAACAGGCTGCCCAGAGAGGTTGTGGAGTCTCCTTCTCTGGGGACACTCAAGACCAATCTGGACACGTTCCTGTGTGATTTAATCTAGGTGATCCTGCTCAGGCAGGGAGGTTGGACTAGATGAAATTTCAAAGTCCCTTCCAACTCCTAATGTTCTATGATTCTGTAATAGGCATGATCCCAAATCTCCACTAAATTTATGAATCTGGACTTGGTATAAATCTGTATAGATGCACCATTGCTACCTGCACTGTATGGATTTTCACTGTGGAGAGTCTGGGGTAGTGTGGTAGTTTGACCCTGTCTG
>VXBZ01005261.1:47810-162470 GCA_013399135.1 Heliornis fulica | reverse complement strand
CTGTTATTCCTCCGCAACAACTAGCACTTTTTTTTATTCACAACTTTAGCCCTCATCAAAAGTTTCTTACAAAGACTACACTTTGAATGTTTTCTTCAGGATCTTACAGCCTCATTTCTTTTCTGCGTTTCAATGATTTTTTTTTTTCCCAAATCACATGTGAAGTCTGTTACATTTTGGCTGAGCCAAGTGAACAGCTGATCATTGTTTTAAACACAGGGTATTTTTACATATGGTTTAGTTCAGTGCAATTAAAACATTTCATAAGGAATTCAGGCTCAGCCAGAAACTTAGCTATAGGTGGGGTAGAAATCTATACATGAGCTAACATATCTAATCTCTCATTACAGTCAACAGAGATGTAGTGTGAGAATTTTTTGCCTAAACTTATGTGTTTAGTGTGATTTGGGGCACCTTGTTTGACCTCCAGATCCTGCAACAAGTCTCCTCTGAAGCCTGTCATGTCTACCAGGCCTGTGTACTATTTCAGTAGTCAGTGCCTATGTTTAGGCACCCGAGTTCCACATTTACTCAGTCTGTGAAGTCTGGAAAATGATTCAGGTGACAAAATACAAGTTTCAACTCAAGGCAAACTGAATGACCATCATCTGCATTAATCAGAGCTCCATCAGCTGTAGTAAGAGCTGGAAAGTCAATAGCCATAATCGGGTCGTAAATGCCAGGCACCTGAATTCAGAGCTGAATTTGAAAAACTGAAGTAAGTTTTCAATGTATTAATTGCTTTAAAAATAATGAAAAGCCTGCTTGAATAGGAAGACAAATATATTTTATTTAGGAACTGTTAAAACCCATCTTTGAATAAAATAATGGAAAAGTTCTATTTAGAAACTGTCAAATGGAAAATGCCACTGAAAAACTGGGGTTGATTTACTTTTTAAAACACATTTTAGAAAACTGAAATGACTTTGCAGAGCATTTTGATGTTGCAGAGTCTTAAAATTATCCTTGCAAGTTTTCTGAAAAAAAAAAAAAAAAGAGCAAAACCTATAAAATTTCCCACTGTCTTTGTGATCATGAGTTACAAAGCATTAAGGATAAAAACAGAGTCTGATTTTATCTATGTAGAACATATGGAACACCTTGTCCTTGCTCAGATGCTGTCACATTGCTGCTATTAAACAAAGCTTTTGATAAGAGTAGGTGGGAGGGCTGTATAGTATACATTTAAATTCTTATGGCTTGTCAGACAACATATTATATCCACAACCAAAATGAAAAAAATACAGTTTAAATTTAGAATAAGCTAGTCATAACAGTTTAATAGCTTTCTATGTTCTGGAATAGATTAGCTGTATATTTTATCTATATTGTAGTTTGATGGAGTAAGAAATTTCTCATTATTTTAGGTTTCATCCACCATGGTAGCTATGGGATATAGCTCCTCATTCATCAAGATGTTGTGCCTTTTACAATTACATTTGTTCAAACTCTATCAAAGTACAATATAATTACAGTTGTTTTGAACCTCTCTTTAATGTGGTGGGTTTGTTTTTTTTTCCAAAACACTTTGAATAAATGCAGGCTCTTTCATCTAACAAGTTGATTATATTCTGATTAAATGTATTTCCAAAACAACTCCAACACAAAAAAAAAGGAAAAAAAAAAGAAAAAAAAAAAAAGAGAGCTTTAATCTTGCCTCCTGAGCAATGCATTTTTCATTCCAAAGACTATCAATCTTATCTTAGTGAGAAAAGAGCATTAGTGGACATCAAGCTAAGCATGAACTGAGCATGCGTGCTGCCAACAAAGAGGTGTGAATAGTATCTGTGACTGTACAAACAGGAGCGTGACCACAAGATCAAGGGAAATCATTATTTCCCTCTACTCCACACTTGTTAGATCATGTCCAAAATATCACATGTATTTTTTGGCTGACCAGTACATGAAAAGCACCAATAAACTAAAGTGGAGGTCCCCAGTTTGGTTCGGAGCTGTAGCAATTTTCCTGTAAGGGGAGACGGAGGGACATGGGAAAGTTCAGCCTGGAGAAAGGGTGGCTCTGGTGGCACCTAACAGCTATCTTCTAGTATCTCTGGGAGGTTAGCAAGAAGATGGACCAAGCTTTTTCTTGGCAGTGTATGACAGGAAGACAAGAGACAAAGCATATATTGAAATAAGAGACTCAGACTGGTTATAAGGAAAAAGTACTTCTGATGTGTCTGGTCAAGCAGTAGAAGAGGCAGCTGTCCAGAGAGGCTGTGCATCCTCCATTCCTGGAGGTCGAGACCCAAATGGATAAAACTTTGACCAACTTAGTCTTAGTCCAGAGCTGACATACTTTGAGTAGGAGACTAAAGTCCTACTGAGATACCGAATTCCAGCCTGAATTATCCTTTTTTTCTAAGCTCCTGTGTTATTTTCCTTCTGATAAAATAATTCTAGTAACCAATCATGTAAGTTATACATCATTAGTATTTATGAAGGAAACATGATACAACAAGCAATCCTATTTGCCTAGAGAAAAAAATGTGAGCAGAAATAACACTAGCTGCAAACAAAACAATATATTATAGTTTGTAGTGAAAAAAAAATCTGCAATCAAAACAAGCGATTTTTTGTGCATAGGGCTTCCAAATTTCAGGTGACATTGTTGCACCAACTAAACCACAAACACTCAAAACATCACTTGACATTTACAGTAATTCACAAATTCTCACAGAATCAGAGAACATTAGGAGTTGGAAGGGACCTCAAAAGATCATCTTAGTCCAACCCCCTGCCTGAGCAGGATCTCTGAGATTAAATCACACAGGAACGCGTCCAGATTGGTCTTGAATGTCTCCAGAGAAGGAGACCCCACAACCTTTCTGGGCAGCCTGTTCCAGTGCTCTGTCACCCTCACAGTGAAAACGTTTTTCCTTACGTTCATATGCAACTTCCTATGCTCCAGCTTGGACCCATTGCCCCTTTTCCTGTCACTGGCCATCACTGAGAAGAGCCAACGTATACTTTTTGCTGATGATTCAAGAATTGATACCAACTCAAAAGTTTCTCAGGAAACAAAAGTTAATACATGTGTTTTCCCACAAGTTCATCCAGTTCTAGTATAAGGGTGACACACGTCTCCTTAGGAGACAAAAAAAAATCACATCTGAATTACTATGATTTTTATCCTCTGGCAAGTTAACCTTTCTAGGGATAGAACAGGCTTAAAAAGAGGAACAAGTAACAAGAAGCTAATAAAGACACTCACCAGAATCCTGTCTGAATGCCAGTGCTACTCTGATAGTAGTTCTGTGACAAATAATGTTGTCACTTTTACAGTGATAGAAGAACATGAGGAACTTCCAAGAAGCAAGGAGCTCAAGAGAATGTGAAAATTCTTATGGCTGAATTCACCAAGATGCCCAGATACATATTTGGTTAAACTTTGAATTTGTTAAGAAATGGTTAATTTCCTCAAACAGAAACTTTTCAATATTTCAGAAAAAGCCCTGTGTTCTATCCTGAGACTAATCTGCTCTTTTTCACAGATTATTTTAGTAAAGAGAGATCAGAAATCACATAAATCCTGGAAGTAATATTGATGTTCAGGGAATTCGGAAAAGATGCAGTAAACCCAAACTGAGACTTCTCACCCACCTCCCCCCACTGAGAAGTGCAGTGGCTCAGATTAACATTCATCAGTGTGGATCTGATCGCCATAGTACTGGCTAATGTGAGGAAAAAAGTCTCTCCTAGTATTGATCAGAAATTCCTTCCCACCAATGACAAACACTTCTCAATGAAAGTTTAACTAAAGTGATGCAAAGAGAGTCCCTCTCTTCCTGAAAGAATTTTCTATCCTTTACTTTCCAGACTTGGTCTCCTTAATTTAATGTCCTAGCGAGTAAGACTCAGATGTGAAGATACTCAAATCTGCCAGCTCAGACCCATGTAGTTGTAGATTTAAAAAAAGCAGGTCTTCTGCCACTTTCTTTTAGCTGATGTTCTTACCTGGCATTTAATATTCTTGTGGTTGGTCATTATTTTCTGTCTTTTCCCTTTTGTTGTTAGACCTGCTTATTCCTCCTGATCTGTCCACTTGGCCTGACTACATGCATTTCAATGCCTTCCTGGCCCTAAGGTTTGATAGTTTTGGTGACCCAGGATTCATGCAAATGATGAAGGACTCTTTAGCAGGATCTTAGCAGGCACCGAGGATTGACAGCAAGTGGAAAAAGGCATCAGTTTTCATTTCTTTTGGGATATATCAGTGGCATTTGTTGCTTCTCACACAGTTTTCACTTGAAGATCTCCTCGAGGAGAGTAGATAATCAGCATCACACCTCTTATGCCTATCCAACAAAGTAGTTCTTTTACTAGAGCCAGCTTTTGCTTTGCCTCTATCATTATACCAAGCTCAAAATAGCTAGGTACTGAAGGAGAGACCCTGAGTTTAATAATCACAGTGTTGACCTAAATTTTGCTAAATCTATATGCTGTGCTTAATATTCTGTTAAACGTTTTACACAACACTGATTGAGTCCCCTCCAGTTTTACAGCATCATTTTTTATATGATCCTTTTATTCCTGCAAAATATTTCAACATGCATGTTTGAGAAGCATAAAAGCCTACAGACTTTCACCCCATCACTTATATGATTGCTTAATCAGTCTCCAGCAAGCACCTACAGAGAGCAGACAGGAATACTTTTGGAAGGGCTGTATTTTGTAGCACCTCACTTTCTCTCAAAACAGGGAACCTTTGTATTGTTGATGAGACTTTGAAGAAAATCAGCATTTGGAATAGATGGATGCACTTGACTTCTTTGATCAAGAACCACTGGAGGGACTAGAATCAGTTCAAATTTTTAGATTTCTGCAGAGCAAAGAACTACATCCGTTTTACACATGCTGTAAAATGAAAGACTGGATTGTGGTTTTGCCCAGCCAACAGCTGAGCACCATGCAGTCGCTTGCTCACTTTCCCTGCACAGAGGGGGGAAAATGAGGGGAAAGAAATGAAAAAAAAAACCAAAAAAAAACACTAAAGGCAAACCTTATGGGTTGGGTTGAAGTCAGTTTACTAGGGCAGCAAAGGGAAGAAGAAATAACAATAACAGGACTTCTATAGCAATATATATAAATCCCATATCCTGGAGCTGTGCGCTCCTCCCCCACCAGTTCCCATTTGTGCTGAGCATGATGTCATGGTATGGAATACCCCCTTTGGTTAGTTTTGCTACACCTGTCCTGGCTATGTCCTCTCCCAGCTTCCCAGTTGCCTCCCTGCCTTCTTATTGACAGGGCAATATGAAGAGAAAAAAAGTCCTTGATGGCTGGTCAACAACTAAAACATCAGTGTGCTATCAATATTATACTTACCCTGAATCCAAAACATCAGCTGCTAGAAAGAAAATTAACTCTATCCTAACTGAACCCAGGACACGGTAGTATCTCCCTAAGCTCTGTTCAGTCATTTTTACTAACTTTGTTAGTATTGTCTTCAATTTTCTCCTAGGTCATTCAGTCATTGTAAAAAGATGATATTAAATACATTTGGCCTGATCTTCCCTAAGGTTTTTGGCATTATGTTCTCCCTGGGAGCCTTGAAAATAACTGCCATCTCTAGCTTGGAGGCCTTGAAAGATGACTGTGACTTACAATCATTCCTGGGCCTTTCCAACCATTACTGTCAATCTACCACGGAGATTTCTGGGTTGATAACCTCATCAATGTCTACTAAAAAAAAAAGGAAATATATTTCATCCAAGGCAGTAGCTATCTTCACTAAGTTAAAGCAGGTCTTCACTTTGCAGTGGGGGTATTTTGATGCTCTATTTAGAAAAGAATGAACTTTACATTTAAAACTATCCAAATACTGTGAAGTACTATAGTAGACCAGCTTTTTTTTTTAGTTCAAAAGATGATCACAAACCTTATGAACAATGACCGCTCATATATGCACATCATTCAACTTTAAAGGTGACTTCAGAGACAGATTATACAGAACTAGTGTAACCACCAGTTATGCTATGAACAGTAATTGCAGAATGCCACATCATCTCCTCTGCAGGCATCTCCCCTCACAGCAAGATGTCCATAGCTGCATTCAGTGTGGGACCTTCTAATGCCCACAAGTTCTCGATAAAATGCTTCACAGAATAAATCTAAACAATGATTTCACTAATGTTGTTACCAATTGCTCTGTCAATCAAATACTATTTTCCCTAAATTTGCATTAATTTAAATGCTGAGACAAAACATGTTTAATAATATTTCCATTTCTGGAATTACATTTGCATCAAGTTGATTTAAAAGGTAGGATGTGTGGCTCTGTATTGAATGGCGCTAGCAGAGTCTCTGATGCTTTACTTAAATAGGAAGAAATAAGCATATGGAGGATTTTGGCTACAAGGCATAATCGATAGTGTATTGATCACTTGTTTCTTAAGGAAAACAAAGTACATTTCATCATTCACTTTGAAGTATCAACATTTTCTATCTGGACTTTCTATGTGGACAAATGTCCTCAAGTCTTTGAGGAGGATTATAACAGAAAAACTCACGATGTGAAGAAGTTTGGAATGAACTAATGAACCTTATCTCAGGTGAAGGCTGCTTAAAATCTCAGCTTCTGCTTAACACACTATGCTGGCAATACGTGCCTGCTGCGTTGACAGCTTGTCTACCTTGGACCTTGCCATTAATTTTGTTCAATAAGCCTACCCTTGGAGCTCTTAAAAAATTAAATGTTTAAAAACATCTCCAAGGGCTCTCTGCTTATGTTAGCACACTATGTCTTACAGAGCAATGAATTGTTAACCCAACACCTGCTAATGATTGTTTAGTTTTATTTCATTTATTACTGAAAAATTTAATAAAATTGAGTAAAATTAAATGCTTCTTTACTTTTATGGGTTGTTTATAATACAGTCACACCTGCTGCCAAAGCAGAGTCTTATTAATGCTCATCCAGCTAGCTCATGTTGCAAAGAGAATGATAACACTGAGCACCAATAGGCAGAGGATGTCTTAATGATCTCACTGGTGTCATAGAGCCAAAAGGTTCCTGAAACAATCCAAAGCCCGAGCCTTTGATGGCAGCACCTACACCACATCCATACAATCCAACTTTGCAAATGGGATAATATTGTCTTCTTTCCCTTTCAATGAGACAATGAAATTGAATCCTGCCTCTCTGAGGTCAAGGAGCTCTGTTTCTGTCCTTGTACTGGAATTACCTTAATTACAGCAAGTCACTTCACTGTAGATAACCAAATAATATGAATTCTCTTAAAAAGTAGAATAATAAAACCAAGGAGATAAATTTAGATAATGGTGCTACAAAGTAGTAGTTTATGTCTCCTAAAGTTGTTTAACTCATCTCTATTTCAAAACTGATCAGAAAACACACAAATGAACCTACTAAGATAGTTAAAATGAATGAAATTTTCACATGCTCCAGTGAAAGACCTTATGACACCAATTTATCTTGTATGTTATGCTAGAATCCCAAATTTGTAGCCAGGGAATTATATTTAAACGGTGTGATTTCCTGGAGTACTGCAGGCCCTACAAATCTCAGGTAGGTATATATCCTATAGAAATACAGGATAGTACATTCGGTGGTTAAAGTATGAATTTTTCAGCTATGACTCATATTCCTGGAGGGTTAAAGCATTTTTCACATGCACCACTTTCTGAGTACACATACCTAGGTCTGACTGTCAGCTTCTTTTATTAATCTGGTCTTGCTATTGTGAGGCATAACCTGCTGCCAAACGACAAACTGCAGCTTATAACGCCACGCTACAACAGGTAAGCATACAACTTCTTCTGCCACTCATAAAGCCAGATTATTTACCCACCTTATCATAAGAAATAACCCAAACAGGTTTCCAAGACAAAAATCGAAAGGATATGAGTCTCAGTTATATTATTATTAGTCAATATTGGAAAATAAGCTTTGAAAAAAACCCAAGAAACCAACAGAAAAACTCAATAAATGGATGGAAAAAAGAGTCTGATTAAATGGAAACAAAAACCCACAGAAAGCACCAGAATTTTGCTTATTGAATAATGGGAAAATGTGAATTAACACTGTGAAAAGAGAAATATAGAAGTCGCAAGAGGGAAAGGTGAGGAAAGAAAGTGTTTAAACTAATCGAACAGTATATCTGTCATTGTATGCCTCAGAAATCTATTTTATAGATGCCATGGAGCTTATTAAATATTGCAGGAAAAATGTTCCCCAGAACAAAAAAAAAAAAACAAAAAAAACCAAAAAAAACAAACCCCCAAAACCACAAAACAACAAAAAAAGGCTTCTAAGATCTGAGAGAGAATTAGAGTTTCAATGAAAACTATTGGGCTTTTGCCATTGATTTAAAAAAGATGCAGCCTGGTTACGTTTTTAAATGAACTTATGCTGGCAAACTTTTTTGACTAGGAAAAGTCAACCATCTTGATGGTTAAAGTGGATATCAAAAACTATCGGACATGACTTTTCACAAGTATACGATTTCTTGATGTTTGCAACATCACCAAGGTTACTTAACTTATGCCTGAGATGAAGGTCTTAAATTAATTCTGCTTCTCTAGAAAATGTAATGGCTTGGGGGCATTTCCCTCACATATTGCTGGCATCTCCAGTAATAGAGGTCAGCTTAACACTGCCTTTTTTTGCAAGCATTACTGATATTACTAGTAGTTAAACATTTAACTATTGATATAAAGAGAGATTTTTAAAAAATTTTAAGCAGAGAAATATCTTTTTGGAGCTCTGAGGTCTCACAACAACCTCAAAACTAGTTAAAGAAACAGTCATGGTTCAGGTTTTAGCTCAATGCTTACTTTACCCAAATGCCTTTGCTACAACATGCCATTATCCACCAGTACTTGATGCCATTACTGGAACACAGGCTCTCATTCCACTAATGTTATTGCTTAAAGAACATATTAGGATGCTGGTGTTTTCATACAGGATATATCCATACATCTTCCAGAAGTAGTTACATTGCCAGTAATCCTTCTAAAGGGCTGCCTTTGCACAACTACTTTGCCAATAGCTCTAAGCTTGGTTATATGACAATCCCACTTACTCACAGTGTATGTTAATAACAGATGAAGCAACTAATACACTGGTGCTTTCTGATCAGTGACAAATCGTAGAACTGAGATCCATCAAAAGAAACAAAGTCTCTTTACAAAGCCCCAAATAGCTTCATTTTATTTATTACTGAAAATAGAGCAAAGAATTAATGACCCTGGAAATAGCATGTGTTCACTTTTACTTTTTGCAAAGAATGATAATCATCAAGAAATATTACCACTAACTTTTTAAACAGCCCTGGCACTCATGATTGTATAGAAAAGCAGCCTCTAGCTATAGAGGCTATAGAACCATCTCTTTCATGAAGGATAAAGCCTTGATATGAAGATACGGGATACAGGCAGTATCACGCTATACAGTAATTTGAACACCCAATAATACCATTACATTCAGGCTAAGAAGTTTTGCTAAATACTCAAATATTTAATTAATTCTGACAAGTACTTCACATACTGTGAATGATGTCAAATCTATTAATGAATAAAAACTGTTAACCTGAATACTAACACTGCACTTTTCTACTCGAGAGCCTACTCCTTGCTCCTGAGATGGTGATTAAAAATAGCAACTGTCACTGTATCTGTCAGTCAGTGGATACACAGATGATGCAGGAGGCAGTGTGCAGAAGTGGTTTTGGACCATCAAGCAGCAGTACACAGAAAGGCTGTGAATAAATTAAACCAAAAATACAAGCCTCAGGCTGATGTGTTTGAACTTCGCTGCAAACATTCTTCATACATATTTAATTGCTCCATTGAGACTGTGACTGTTCTGGAGATGTTCCAGGCATTATTTCCATTCCATTAGTACGCTTGCAGTATGTGTAGTCCTTAACCCAAAATGATTGATTCCATAAATGTCTTCCCACTTACTGACCTGAACACTAATTGAGGTTGTGTATAGATTAAAAGAGAGTGTATGATTCTTGAAAACAGCCAAAATATATTGTAGTCACTGAAACATCTCATGGCACAAGACAAAAGTGGTCCTTCTAACTGAAGAGAACAAAATGCTGCTTCACAGAAACCTTTCAGGTAGGAGGAAGTGGAAATTATACAAAGGGTTGAAAAACTCCCCCAAACACTTTAAACAGAAGTTTAATTCTAAGTAAAAAGCCCCACCTTTCTGAAACATGACACTATCTTTCTTTGAAATACTATTATCACAACACCAGATGCTTTTGACCGTACTTGCATCTGGTAAATTAATTTGCTTTGGGAGAAAGTATAAATTTTTTAGATTCCATAAGAATAAATCTAAGGAAGTTCAGATACTTTTTTCAGGTCTTATTTGTAACAAGATAATGTTGTGGAGTGTAAATTATTCTACTCTGAAGCTAAACTTTCTCTGTTTAAGTGATTAAAGATAAGTGTGATTAAATTGTAAGCTGCCCTGAGGAAGCAATCCTGAAGATCTCCATAAGCATTGCCTGGCTTCTGGGTTAACCCTGAAAACTACAAATTTTAAGCCATGAATGCTGAAGACATTAAAACTAAAATTAGTTGTATGACTTCCTTATAAGAGAGGTATGTTCATGTAGCTTGGCTTGTATCAAACATTGGAAGAATCCCTGGGAAACACTTCTAGTTAGTATACTTTATTTATAAAGTTGAGAAGCATGAGTATGTTAGACTTCATGTGATGGAATACTGCAAAGAAGCCTGGAGAAGAAATCAGGGCCTGCCTTTGAGAGAAGTTTGACCCTGAGAACTTGTGCACTAAAAATGGCATTGCCATTGCATGTTCTGTCTTCCTCCAGACTGCCCATATGAAATTTATTCAATTTAAAGATGATCATTTCCCAGCTCTTTCAACACAAGGTATCATTTAAAAGTCAGGTAAGATAGTTCCAGCTTGTTTACTGTCATAGAAAACTATTTCCTTGCCTAAGACCTATGCTTATTGTGCTGTGCCAACTGGCCTTGAATATTTCATTAAATGAGGTCACGTCAAAGCATGTGAATACCTGGATGGTGAGTCATGTCAATGTCTATATTTTACTCACATGTTACTTTAGTGAGAAATAATTCTGCATCTGGAGATGAAGGACTCAGCACATCTCTGTGCTGTTTAATTTTAAAGTTGGAATTCCAGACAGTAACCTCCCTGAGGCTGAATTCCCCATTTTTAATAGCTGTTTGTTTTGAAACAATAGCCATGAGAAGTTGCTTAAAAGAAATTAATTTACTAAAAGTTTTAAATGCATTATTTGTTTCAGTTTGTAGTAGAGACACCTTAGGGTACTTCATTATTTAAAGCTCCAACAACTGTGTACAAATTCACATAAAAATTAAAATCAACTGATCTAAATGAAAAGTAACCAACCAGAACAAGAAGGAAAAGAAAAAAATCATCCTGTGCATTTTACACATCGTGCAATTTCCCAATGTGTGGAAAAGCATAAAGGCCCAGGAGGCTGCACTGGAGCTAGCGCAACCGCACCGCTTCGAAGAGAACATTTGCTCAGAACTGTTGAGAAGAAGCTGTATGTAGTGTCTTTAAAATAAGCAACAGTTTCTCTCCCTGAGAGAGTCCAGCAGAGGCCACAAAGATGATTAAGGGCCTGGAGCATCTCTCCTATGAGGAAAGGCTGAGTGAGCTGGGGCTGTTCAGCCTGGAGAAGAGAAGACTGAGAGGGGATCTCATCAATGGTTAGAAATATTTGAAGTGTGGTGGACAAAGGGAGATGGCCAGCCTCATTTTAGTGGTTTATGGGGACAGGACAAGGGGCAGTGGTCACAAGTTGGACCACAGGAGGTTCCGCAACAATGTGAGAAAGGACTTCTTCATGGTGAGGGTGACAGAGCACTGGAACAGGCTGCCCAGGGGGTTTGTGGAGTCTCCTTCTCTGGAGATATTCAAGACCCATCTGGACATCTACCTGTGAGACCTCCTCTAGGGAACCTGCTTTGTCAGGGGGTTGGACTTGATGATCTCTTGTGGTCCCTTCCAACCCCTACAATTCTATAATTCTGTGGTTCTGTGTTACTCTTTCTTTAAATTATTTTTCAGCATATATTTGAATGAACTAAAACTGCCATAGTAAGTCATGAAACTGAAATGAAAATCTCCTCCATTTTAATGTTTAGAGAATCTGAAAATATTTTGAGAATTTCTTGGCCTTTTTCCTCTACCTTCCAATAGTAAGGTGTTCTTTACTAAAGGAAATTGAATTCAGATTACTGCAGAACTAGTGGATTCTGGTAGGATGTGTGGGAAAGCAGTGAACTAGTGCATGAGGAACAAACCTTCCAAAAACATGGGCCTTTCTCAAGGCTAAATAGATTTTTTCCCTAACTTTTCAGAAGCTTTGCCTTACAACTTCACTCATCACAGACAAGAATGGCCAATGCCCTTTCCATTGAAATCCAGAAAGATTTACTCCTTGTCTGCACAAGAAGCAGTACCACGCTTACCAATGTACTGACACCATCAGTAATACAATCAGTAAGCCACATTCAGGGTATTTTTTTCTTCAAGAAAAATATGATTCGTTTCAGGAGGTAAAGAATCTGAAAATTAATACTATCTTTGTTTACACACTGTTTACTGAAGCTCTTGACTTTGATTAGTCAGTATGACAAATTCATCAGGATTACTTACTGCTACAAAGTAGCTCAAATATGCATGGTCTGAAATTTAACAGCTATTTAACAGGACTTAACTGATAACATTATCTTTTTGTGTTGTTAAAAGAAATAATCCAGAGCACACTCTAAAGTATCAAGACATATATTATGAAACCAAGAGCCCTGCAGGGCACCTTTTGTTAACAACTTTTTGTTGTGATTTTATTGACAATTTAATCTAGCCTTTGTTTTAGGCATGGGTTTCACCACTGTCACAATTACAGTCATACAACATGCAATTATTTGAAACACAAATATAGTCACAGTATTCTCATTACGTTATCCAGCCTAAAAAAAAGATATTTTGAAGTTGAATGTCTTAAGGTAGCTGTACGAAAATTCTTTTAATTTTACAACCCTACCAATTTTTTTAAAGTAGAAAAACAAGTAAGGGACTTAAAAAATTCTACTTAAACCTAAATGGTGGTTTTATACAAGGACTAAGAAATCATACATACGTTCATATGTATAGAAGTGTTAACATAGCTTGAAATATTAGTTTTAATTAAGGTTTTGTTTTACTGGAATGGCCCTATTTTAATGGTGGCCATGGGGTATAAGAATCTGAAGAGGACAGAATGGGATAGGGGGTGAAGACTGGCAGCATTTAAATAATGTCATGCTCCACCTTTAAATCCAGTCTTTGCAAAAGACAGACTCTCATCTTTTTTTCTGACAGCCCGAAATAACTGAATTTGGATGTAAGAAGCTTTTTTTCCCCCCCTTCTTTTAAAGCATCAGCAATTAGAAAGTAATTAATCATCGGTGCAACCACATTCCAGTCCTGTGCAAGAGTGTGGATCTCAAGCTGTGATCTCATTGGAACTATTGTTAGCCTTTTGATGCATGTTTGCCTGTTCAGGCCAGCAGAACAGGATGGTAAGTTGGAGAGAATTTTGCTAAATTGTATTTGCAAAATTCTGTAGATGTCCAAGACACAGCAGAAATCATGTCAACAAGGATTATCAGAAAAAAAAAAAAGATGAAGAAAACTTTAAAATCAGATGCTGAATGGATGAAAACTACTATATCCTCTTGAAACCAATGTCGGGTGTAACTTATTGAAAATGTGCCCACAGTTCAACATTCCCATTAATGTCAGTGGAACAGTTACACTGTGTTAGTAATTCCAGTGACACATGAAACCCACAGGCTCTGAACACAGCAAGTTTCCAAACTGATGGTCACTGGGCACAAATCAGTTTCAGAATGGCTTCTTCCACGGATCTGAAAGCCAAAGAGCACTTGATAAGATCAGTTTCTCACGAAGTCTTTGTCATGCTTAAAAAAAATAGTTTGTAGTTTTATGTATTCCTAGGGGCTTTCCACTCCAGAATATGTGAATACTCAATATTTATGGGAAATACGGGAATACAAGAAAGATGATGAGTCAGGAGTTCAGCTAAGCACATCAGCACATTCTAAGGCACAATTTAAACATGTCATTATGGAGAAATACAATTTTAAGAAAGTACTCCAGCCTTCCAGGAAGGGAAATAATTTAATTGCTTTAATCATCACATTTATTTTACAAAACTGAATTGACTTTTGGAATCCAGCCATGACCAAGTCTGAACTCTAGCTGTGAGCTTGAGCAGCTGAAGCACTATTTTCTGATCTGCATTGAATTCTGTGGGCTTTCAAGGGTGCACCTTGTGCACAAAAACACTGGCTGAGGCTGAGTCTTCTCCATGCAGAACACGTTGTGTGATGGATTCTTTAAAGCTTCCCCAAACGCTTGAGGTCGAGTTGAACTGGCCATGTTTTGGGCTATGACTTTGCCAGGCCTCTGCACACTGAAGCAAGGATGCAAGGCAGTGAATTTCTACCCTGGTAATCTGAAATGTATCCTTCTGCTGTAGGAATAATGGTCTACAGCGTGCATGCTGATCTAATTGCAATATTTGGGACTTCTGTCTTGGGGTGGCTGTCACAATTATCTGATTATATACTGTTATAATTTAACTTCCAGAGTTTTTTTTCTGCTTACATGATCACATAATATGTGTTATCTGACAGCTAGAGTCATACTGCTTTTAGAGTGGATCCAGAATGAGGACTCGGCTAGGTGTAAATACTAAAGATAGAAAAAAGATGTTTTTGCTAATAACAAGTGGATTTACGCTGCGGAACAGGAAGGAAGGGAAAGCACTTAAGCAGAAAGAGGGCACTGACAGGACTAGCAGCCACATCAGTGATTCTACACTTCTCTCAGAAAATCTTCCACAGGGCCTGAGTGGAGTTGGAGGTGTCTCCTGCTCAGCAAAAACACTGCGGAAGGTGCTAAAAGAGGACTTACTTTAACATCACTTGTACACTGGCCCTGCGACTGAACTGAGGATTGCATTTGCCTAGTTCAATGAAAAGAAATTTGGAAACCTGCTAAAGGAAAATCATCTAAGAATTAGACATTTTCAGTTTTGGGAAAAGAATGGGATTTTGTGGAAGTATTTTCATTTGGAAGGTTCGTTACTACTGAAACACTGCAGACACTGCACTTTGAGAAGTTTTATTAAAGCTACACGTTGGCTAAAATATTTTTAGTAACTCCTGATGATATACCTCTTGCTCACTAACAGGGATAGAATAAAACGTGCTTTTGAAAGAGGTGAAGATGGGTCGCCATATCCATCCAATTACGAGGGCTATACTTAGGGATCCAGCAATTATGTAGGAATAAAACCAGTCTCTTTTTCTAACAGGCTATCAGCTACTGAATTACAAGTGCATACCAAATATAGCTAAAACGAGCTTAAACAGGCTGAGGAACTGAAAAGGTATGCTATAAAACACATGTGTACTGCTGCAGTTCAAAGACTCTAAATCCAAATCAAAGGCGAAACTCAAAGTCTAAGGGCCCAGCCTGGAGTCCCACTCTAACAGATGATCTTGTTCTCTCTTCAATGTAACTCTTCAATTAATGTTTTTTTCATGCTTCCCCAGCACCCCGTACAGGAAATGCTTCCACATGAGAACTTAGCAGGGGTCAGTGCTTTCAAGGGTGTTAGGAGCTTTCTTCCTCACCTCTGCTGCTGTTTTGAGTGTGTAGTTGCATGTGTGGATGTGCACGCATGAGTCTACTACTTCATGCAAGAGGAGAACTATCATGACACACTCCCACTCCCTCTCTGCCAACCCTTCACTTATTCATGCAAACACAAGTAAGAAACAAAATTTTTTAAAAAATCTGTATGAGTTTCCATCAAAAAAAAAAAAGAAAAGAATTGTAGCACTTTATGCAACCTGAAGAAGACATTAGCAAAGCTAATCTTCACCCTAAAGTGATGTCACAGTTATAGTTGAATTTATTTATTTTTATTCTGAGATCTCAAAGTTCTATGATTGATTTTGTCTCTCTCAAACATGTTCTATTCTAAGAAGCAAAGCGAGATGAGGAATGCTTATGGGTCCAAGCTGGAGCATAGGAAGTTCCTTACAAATTTAAGAAAACTTTTCACTGTGAGGGTGATGGACCACTGGGACAGGCTGCCCAGGGAGGTTATAGACCATCTTTCTCTGGAGACATTCAGGACCAATCTGGACACATTCCTGTGTGATTTAATCACACATTAAATGCTCAAGCAAGGGGGTTGGATTAGATGATCTTTCGAGGTCCCTTCCAACCCCTGACAGTCTGTGATTCTGTAATGCTTGTCTCACCATTCTTCCTATCACAAACAGAGTAGGGAAATGCATGATACTGCCTGCCCAAACATAGACTGGCACAGGCAAGATACGAATTTCTTCCCTGGTAGGTGAGACAGATTGGAGATTTTCACGTGCACTCCCTCACATATGTATACATTCTCTCTGCTCATATATAAGTAATGTTACGCCAAGAATCTACTTCTCATGCAGTGCATTACTAGCCTATGAATAACATGTTCCATGTGCCATATGAGTGGCCTCTGGACTGACTGCATTTCCCAAGATGCTCCTAACTCCTTGGCTTTTCCTAGGAAACCCAGGAAAATGTTGAGACAGGCAGTGAATGTTATCTTGGAAGACCCTGTCCCACAGCAGGCTTAAAGCCCCAGATCTGCCTCACTTTTCTTCTTGCTTCTGCACACACTGGAAGCACTTTTGGCTATTGTTGAGGGAAGAAGGAAAAGGAATGACATGTTCTACCAGGGATTGGAGTGTTTGCTTGTATTGGAAATCAGCTGGAAGGCAGGATCACCTTAGAGGAGGGCAGAGCAACAATTGCATCTGAAAAGAAGTGGGGCTGATAGAATCACAGAATGTCAGGAGCTGTAAGGGACCTCAAAAGATCATCTAGTCCAAAACCCCTGACTGAGAAGGATCACATAGATTAAACTGTTCCAGATTGGTCTTGAATGTCTCCAGAGAAGGAGACTCCACAACCTCTCTGGGCAGCCTGTTCCAGTGCTCCGTCACCCACGTTTTGAAAAAGCTTTTCCTTACGTTCACATGGAACTTCCTATGATCCAGCTTGGATCTGTTGTCCCTTTTCCTGCCACTGGCCAACACTGAGAAGAGTCTGGATCAGTCCTCCTGACACTTGCCCTTAATGTATTTATAAACATTAATGAGATCAACCTTCAGACTCCTCTTCTCCAAGCTGAAGAGACCAAACTCCCTCAGTCTTTCCTCATAAGGAAGATGTTCCACTCCCTTCAGCATCTTGGTGTCCCTGTGCTGGACTCTTTCAAGGAGTTATATGTCCTTCTGGAACTGTGGGGCCTAGAACTGGACACAATATTCCAAGTGCAATCTCACCAGGGCAGAGTAAAAGGGGAGAAGGACCTCTCTTGACCTACTAACCACATCCATCCTAATGTGAAGACTGGAGTGACATATGCTTTCCTCCAGTCCTCAGGTACCTCTCCCATTTCCCAGGACTTACCAAAGATGATGGACAGTGACCTAGCAATGACTTCTGCCAGCCATAGAATATACTGAGTTGGAAGGGACCCATAAGGATCATCAAGTCCAAGTCTGGGCTCCACACAGGCCCAGCCAAGTCAGAACATGTGATTGAGTGCATCAGCCAGACGCTTCTTGAATACGGTCAAGCTCAGTGCTGTGACAACTTCCTGAGGGACTCTGTTCCAGTGCCCAGCCACCCTCTCACTGGTTACTACCTGGTACTGGTAATGGGTGAATGGAGAATGGCTCACTGTAGAAGAAGATCAGGTTCCACACCATTTAAGGAACCTGAAGGTGCATAGGTCCATGGGAAGTGATGATAGGCATGTCATCATCATATTTGAGAAATTTTGTCAGGAACTGTTGAAGTTCCCATTGACTGGGAAAGGGGAAAAATAACCATCCTTTATAAAACATGAAATAAAAACAAATCTGTAGAGCTACAGGCTGCTCAATCACACTCCTGTTCCCAGCATGATTATGGAACTGATCCTCCTGGAAACTATGCTTGGACATAGCTGGTGATTTTTGACTACCGTTACTTTTCCACAGTAGATCTTAGAATAGCACTTTGCTATCAAAATGGAAAAATATTCTTTAGGACATGAACCATATTTTAAGATAATTTAGTATGGGATGGTTACATGAAAACTAAAAGTAAGCAGAAAACTTAAACAACTGCCATTTGTATGGAAGAAAATCCAATGGTTTGGATTATGTTGATTTATTTTCAACATTTTTTTCATTGTAATCTTACACCATAGTTTACCAATAATTAAAAGCATTTAAATAAATGCTATTGAAAGTATTTTATTTGTACAGAATCACAGAATTGTAGCAGTTGGAAGGGACCTCAAGAGATCATCAAGTCCAATCCCCCTGCCAAAGCAGAGGAGACTCCACAACCCCCCTGGGCAGCCTGTTCCCGTGCTCTGTCACCCTCACCATGAAGAAGCCCTTTCTCACATTGTTGCGGAACTTCCTGTGGTCCAACTTGTGACCACTGACCCTTGTCCTGTCCCCACAGGCCACTGAGAAGAGATTGGCCAGTTCCCTTTGTCTCCCACACTTCAGATATTTATAAACATTGATGAGATCCCCTCTCAGTCTTCATCTATTGACAAATGATAATCATACTTTTTGACTGCCAGACTAAATGTAACAATTGCTATTCATGGGCAGTTTAATCCTCTCAGAATATACTTAACAATGTCTGCCTAGATTAATAGTTGGATGTCTCAATATAAAAGCCTCCATGGAAGATCTTAGTGAATATTTTGCACTGAGACAAAAATGAAATACTAAGGAACTTATTTACTGCCTTGCTTAACCAAATTGAAGTTATTAATTTTGGTTACAGATGAAGATTAAAAGATTTACTGGGAGAAATAATATTGTCAAATATTTTATGTTCTTTTATACTATTTAAACTACTTATTCGTGCTATTTATACTATTCACCAGGAAACATGCCTCACCTTCTAGATGGCTGTAGGCTTCAGTTCAGCAGCCAGTATCTTAACACAAGATAAATTACTTAAATATGAAAGAATTAACAGATGAACTTACAAACCTCCAAAAAAGGGAGAGAATAACACGCGTTATCTATATCATGTATATTATAGACATAATTATTTTGTTGTTTTATTTGTGAGACTGCATCACAAAAGCCTTTCCTCAAACTGAATGAAAGGTTTGTTTAGTTTGGGTAGTATATAATTTCAGCTGACAAAGCTATAATATCTAATTAGCTGGGTTTTTTTCAGTGCAGCCTATAATGAACAGAACAGATGTTTTAAGAAGCTGTCTTTCGAAACAACTGTATGAACTACATTTATATATGTGAGAATAAAGTAATTGTCCATTATGCATTTATCATCTTGACTGTGAAAACACAGAATACAGAAATCTAAGTTATCAAAACAAACACTTCAATAGGTGTATAATAGAAAATCACTTAAAGAAACCGTTTTATTTCTGTGTGGGAGACATAGCAATGCATCTCATAAGGAAGATTTCTTTATTTGCAGGGTAAAAAATATTGTCCAATTAAAAATCCAACACAAACCTATGTTTAACACAATCTCTAAGTGTTAATATATGTACATGAATTAATAACCCATAGCAATCCTGAACAATTAATTTGAATAAAAGCTTTTAAACCTATATTTCTCACTTGTTGAATCAAAGTACTTTGATAATATACATTTCTGCGTGTTTGTAGTTTTGGTTTTTATTTGAAGAAAGATATAGAGAGCTTATGGAAATACATCTTAAAATAACGTTATTCTGTTTGCAAAGTGAAACTCAGCAAACATGAGGACTTTCTTCTCCATGTTGGTGTGCTCTTTGTTTTATTTCAGACAGGACTCCCATGTCAAGGACACAATATTGCACCGATGAAGACATAAAATGAATGTCTAGCCAGGGACCACATGGAAATGTATTCCAGTTCACTCCTTGCATACTCAAATGTTTGGTTTGTATATATTATTCTGGCACCCTGTCTGCAACCAATATTCAGCTGCACTGTTACCTCTACGTTCCCTCATTTTGATAATCTACCTTTGAATATAAATTTTCTCTTCCTTGGTTACACAGACCTCAAAGCAGCTCTTTTCCTCTCTTCTACTAATCTCATTTCTTTTTGTTGGTGTTCTTTTTTCGCTATAGCTAAAAGTTCACATGAAGGACTCTTTATGTGTCGCTCATATAATCCCATATAATCGCAATTATATTATAATAAAAGAGATTATAATCTCTTTTAGTAACATTTTGAGGACAATTACTATTGGAACAGTATGTCAAGAAAAAGAGTATTTGGGTCTTGTCCCTTAAGCAAACCAGACATACAGCCTAGAGATATCCCAGGGGATTTTAGTCTAACTACTGTACTTGATCCTTTACAGGATTCGGTGGACCACTGCACAGGACAACCCAATGAGGAGATAGTGATTTCAGGCACAAACTAGGCAGAGATTAACCACAGCCCTTGGAGGCAGAGACCTGTATGTTAACACGATGTTGCCTTCAGCAACACCACCTCGACGTACTGCTTGTGAGAGGTTGCTCCTGCACACATGTGTAATAGTATAACACCCTCAGCAAACCTCGAGGCACCATCTACAAAGATCAACATCGCAGAGGTTTGTTCACTTGGAAAAATACTTTAGATACTATAAAAAATAGATATCCCATAACTATTTACTAAATTAGTTAAAGTACTTTTCCATGAACTCTTTTAACTTTATTCTCGTCTAATTGTAGTTCCCTTTCATGTATTTGTAACAAGCAGTTTCCTTATAAAATAAGTAATGGTTGGACTTAAGTGAAATAAAAAATATTTGTAAAATAACTGGTCTTCTCACGTCGCACTTCCATCTTGTACTTCCATCTCTGCTTCCTCTATTATCTGACTTTAAAAATAGCTACTGTTCTGTACTGTCCTATTTATTTAACTCATCACTATCTACTGCTATTGGCTTGTCGTCAGTCTCATCCAAGATCTGTATTTGGCTTAACAACCTTTTTTCACTCATTGCTTCTTCCAGATGCAAATCGTCTCATGTCATATACAATTTGTCTCTCCTAAACCAGGCAAATAATCAACATATACAAAACATATACATTGGCTTATTTCAGTTCAGACTTGTAACTTCACAATAGTGACAGTAACCACAGAGTACTGAAGACATGGAGACAGTTGTCTCCCTACCACAGACACATCTGACTGACAAGGGTGCAGACATTTAACACCCTGTGTGTATCTTTTATCTTCTCTACCAATACAGGCTAGGGGAAGATTTGATAGGGAACAGCCTGGTGGAAAAGGACTTGGGAGTACTGATGGATGTAAAGCTGGACATGTGCCAACAATGGCCCTTGAAGCCCAGGTGGCCAATTGCATCCTGGGTTGCATCACAAAAAGTGTGGACAGCAGATCAAGAGATTTGATGTCCCCTCTGCTCTTATGAGACCCCACATGAAGTCCTGTGTCCAACTCTGGAGTCCTCAGAACAAGGACATAGACCTCTTGGAGAAGGTGCAGAGGAGGGCCTATGAAGACAGACTCAGATTGTTGGGCTTATTCAGCCTGGAGAAGAGGAAGCTCTGGGAAGAACTAGCAACCTTCTAGTACCTGAAGAGGACCTGCAGGAAAGCTGGGGAGGCACTGTTTGTGAGGGTATGTAGTGATAGGACAAGGGGTAATGGCTTTGAACTACAGCAGAGTAGGTTTAGATTAGATGTTAGGAAGAAGTTCTTCTCTCTCAGGGTGGTGAGACACTGGCACAGGTTGCCCAGAGAGGTGGTGGTAGCCCCATCCCCGGAGATACTCAAAGTCAGGCTTGATGGGGCTCTGAGCAACCTGATCTAGTGAAGATGTCCCTGCTTACTTCAGGGGGTTTGGACTGGATGACCTTTAAAGGTCCCTTCCAACACACTCTATGATTCTATGATTTTATCTTTCTCTTTTTTAACCCACAAACACACCTGCACCATCCCATGAATTACACTAGGTTCTAGATACTTCACATAAACACATAAAAACATGTGTTTGTCTTTGCATTGTATCCCTGTAAGATGAAACACGGACTGTAACAGCATTATACAAAGGGGTGACTGCATGGTGTAGGTAGTCATTCAGCAGAGCTGGAAATTGCCAAAATGGAATCCTTTCTATTAAAAAAAGCCCCAACCCCCATCATAAAAAAGCAGAAAGGAGTTTGAGGAACTCCTAAGTAATGGGCTAGACAAAGGAAAATAGCAAATGGACATATTTTAAGCTACCTGAGCTGTTTGTGGTACAATTGTATTGTGAAGGCATTAAAAAGGCAGCCAGAATCCTCAGGAGCAACTAGTTGCTGACAATGCTTCCAGGAAATTATTTAAAACAAGAGATGATAAGCTAAATCAAAACCTTTGCTAATTATTTGCATTGGAGAGCTGAAAACATTTCCAAATGAGAATCACAAAGCAGTCACGTGATCAACTTGTATAAACAAGTGGATGGTGCCTTCATCCCCATGACAATCCATCTGTCTTTGGTATGTTTATAGATACTTTCTAATTCTACAAAATAAACCTGAAAATAAAATGATGTTAACAGAAAAACAAGTCCAGTGTGTATCTAAAATTTTTGTTTCATCAACTGCTTGAAACTGTGCATCACATCTCTTGTATTCAGAATAATTAAACCACAGTGCGGTGTGTTATACTATCTCTGCTAAACAGGTGTGCCACTAGTAAATGTGCTGAATAAATGGATTTTGGCATACCATTATCTGTGTAGGACATACTAATGAGGATGCTTCATTCAGGACATTTCAGAAACAAGGCTGCTCACATCACACTGCTTAATCACATATAAATGAAATACAAATACCTCGCATTACCATGCATAACATTATCAATACTTTAACTCTCCCATCTATTTTTCCTAATTATTATGGAAAATAAAAGCCTACTTTTGCTGATGTCTAATGTGCACCATCTAAATAATGTCTCCAGAGAGTGTAGACTGTTGTCCACAGCTGTTTTATTTTACTACTTAAACCTAGAAATAAAAGTATTTATGTCACCCTTTAGGTTTTGAAATCCCCATAAAACATAGTTTTTAGTATCAGAATCATGCATGAAAAGAAACATATTTTTTTACATTATATACAACTCAAACTTTTGGTAGGGTTTGGTAAAGTAAATATTATTTGAAATAAAATATGCATTTATAAGATTTCAGTCTGGAAGTAGTCCAAATATCTCTTGCAGCAATATTAAAATAATTTTATTAGTTTTATTTTTCTCTCTGTCTCGCATGTAAACCTGAAATCACCCTATCATGTTACCTTGCTTGAAACCCTTTTTTTCTGTTCTTCCAGTCTTATGTGTAATTAAGTTTTTTCTTGGCTCTTAACTAATCTTTCCAGTCTTTCAGACAAGTCCATTCTTCAGACCAGAGTAAAAAAAAAAAAAATCAATGATGTTCTAGATTGAGCTTTTTACAGACTTAACCAAATGACACCGTGATCATTCCTAGCCCACCTGGTATCTATCCGAGAGTTTTTTTATTCATGTTGTTGTATCGAGACAGAATCTTCCTCTGCACATCCTGCAAAGATGGCAAGGAGCCTCCTGCACCCCCAGTTTGGGAAGACCCCAAGGAGTCTTCCCCACCCCTCCCATTCTCCCCCACCCCATTTCATAACTCCAACTTTTCATTCATTTTTTTCACCTAACTTTCCAAGATGCCTCTTCCATGCTAGCATGTGTTAAATTATTTATCTCACCTTTAACTTCTGTCACATCACTAATATAGATGATGTATACAAGTAATGAATACTACTTCTAACATCAAATGACGGGACACCCCTGTCTTATGCGTGTAGCACAAAATTAGTATTCTATTTATACCTTTCATTACACATTTTTGAGACATTTCATAAATGTTCATCATATTCTGTGGAGCTTCCTAATTTTCCTAATTGCCTTCTGTAAAGATCTTTCTTTGCAAAAAGGCTTTTGAAAGTCCAAACAAATTAGATCAAGCATTTCTTCCTCATCCATTATTTTGATGACATGTTGAAAGAGTTCTAACAGATTGGAGAAGGTTTACTTTCAGCAAAGCTACCCTGACATCATTGAGCAGAATTATTGTAGAGTTTTGCTGATAATTCTACTACTGTTGATGTATTCAATCCACTCAGCTAATACTGGACTCAGAATTACAGGCCAGTAGTATAAGTCTAGTTTCCTGAAAAAGGCAAGAAATGCAAAACGATAGCCAGAGTTTAGCATTCCATTTTTCAATAGGCAATTAAATGTTAATAAAATTTGCATCAGTTCAGCACCTTCAATTCCTTAAAAATCTTGCTTGTAGAGAATCAGCTGCCCGATTCTGTTTTCTTTCTAGTCTTTAAATTTCTCATTACTGTCTTTAATTCCTCAATTTGATGTAATATCCCATTTTTTTCTTAACAGTATATGCATTTCACTACAATTTCTCTAGCTGAATCCACATAAATAAATGTTTCATGTAAATAAATTCTAACAGTTCCTTCTAAAATCTACTTTTTAAAAACAGCAGGTCTGGTGGCACTTTAATGAGTTTTTCTGCTTCTGATGCAGTTGAAAATATCTTCGCAGTTTCTTTCATCTTAAATAGCAAGGTCTCCATACTGCTTCATAGACTATACATTTTCCATCTTCCATTTTTCCTGACACAATTTCTGTTCTTTTTAAAGAATTAATCCTGACCTGAATTTACCTGGAAGAGGCTAGATTTGGGTCAAATAAAAAATTATCCTCTCATTCTTTTGCATTTTTCTTAAATAATTTTCTTAATAATCCGAGGTTGACTTGCCATTTGAAATCTTATTTGTTAATTAAAAAAATTACTATAATTAATTTGAAGGCCACAAAAGGACATTCACATAAGTACTTACCTTAATTACAAGGACTGACAGTGGGACATCTAAATATGTATCACATATAGCAAAAGCTTTGCAACTCAATTTTAAACAGTGTCAAAGGCTCAATAAAAGAAACAGTATAAATCAATTCTAAAATTATATCCTCTACAGCAACTATTTTCATTCGGAATTCTTCACTCACATACAATGTTTATAATATTTAACTTTTTGTTAGACCAAGTTTCTTTTTTTTTCCCAGCAATTTGTTCTGTTTATATCTCTCCTTGCCACTGACGATTAGAAGATATATTTTTTGATGTTCTAGATAAGGCTCATTTGTAGTAATCCAATTGTACTGTTTTCCTACCAGAATAAAATGATCCTAATGTTTCCTTTCTTCCAGAAGGCTCTGGCAGACTTTCCCCAGTCTGGGTAGGGTTTGTCCTGAAGCATCATATCTGTGACCTACAGGGAAAGAAGAAATAACAAACAGGTAAAGTATAGTCACAAAAGAAAGTACTAACAAGGACTTTAGGAAGACTCTATTTTGTGTATGACACACCTGCTTTATTCCGTATAATTTTAGAAGTTATCCAGTAGAAAAATAGTATCTCTAGAATCGTTTACAACCAAGATAAAGTATATTGGCCTACTCATATTCTGCCCCCCTTGTAAAACAAGGAAACCTGTGAGGATCCAAAGGTAAGAAGAGGAGGGACTAGTCTAAAAGTTACAGCAACCTACAATGTAGAAACCATCTTCCCCTATGGCTACATAGCCCAGCTCAGGAGTGGGTACCCACCTCTCTGAGAGCAGCATCAGCAGAATTTCTGCTCTTGAAATCAGAACTGCAGCAGGGAGAGCGCAAGCCTGTGAATTAAGCACTATATGCCATTTATAATCTCCTCTCGCTTCCTGGTATCAGTAAGAAAAGTACACTTGGGACTAGAGACATGAAAATCCCTTAAAACTTGCACAAAAAAAAAAAAAAATTAGAAGTATGAAATATTTATTCTCATTTTCATAATTCCTATCTAAAAAGACCATCTGTTTCTCTGTCCAGAGACTCATATGCTTGCACCACTTCTGGGTGGTACGCAAAAGTATTAAAAATTACTTTTGGCTAAATGAGGGTGGTGAATACCCTGCAGGCGCTTGCACCTTTGGGAAGCCGTGTTTCCATATCCATTTACTTCAAGTTAACTGTTCTATGAAGCACCAAAAGTTACATCAGAGTAAATTCATCAATGCCATTGTGTGAAAGATCCAGAAGAGTGGAACGCCTCCCCGTACGTAAAGATTAGGAAATGATTGAACAGATAAAGGAGAGAGGGGTGAGCACCTGATTCAAAATACAGACAAGTAAAACAAATCCTATCTGTCACTGGTATTGGCACACAGTGGAAAATTACTAACTGTTTTGATTAGTCTGAAATAACTCTTAATGAGATTTCAGAAGGAAATAAGTTCAAATTGACACAAGAATTCTTGTTTTTGTTTTCCACCACATTTATTTTGATATACAGACCTTTAAAAACCAATTTACCATCCAGAGTGTGAGCTACCACTTTCAATCAACAATGCAAACAGAGTTTATCAACAAGAACACATAGTCCAGGATTAAATGAAAACTACATTCAACCTCTAAACTTTGGTTCCAAGTCCATCTGGGGTTAAAAGTGCTTAGCATATCAATTTGAAGGGCTGGGCCCAAAGGATAATGAATATGTAAAATAAATAGAAAAACATATTCCAGGGTGTTATGGTTTTGTTAAGCCTAGCCTGAAAAAAGAACAGATTATATCCCAAAATATCATCTTTACTAATTGCTTCATGTAGGTAAATCTTTTCTCAGATCAGCCTTCTATGACACTTTTTAATAAGATTTCAATTATCTAAATAAGAATTTCAACAAATATTTAGTGCTGAACAAGAGCCCTGTAAAGATCTGATCAAGTTCTTTAGTAACAGTGCTTTTGCTCTTAGGAAGAGCCTACAGAGTAATGAATATTTGCAAGGAAGAGCGGGTATTTCAAGAGGATTTATTAAATTTTCAAAATATTTTCTTCAGATGCTTCCTGGAAAATACTTATTATATTTTGTAGAAGGGTGCAATCTGCCACCCTATGACCAGTTATGAACATAGCATGTTCCATAGGAGTGACATTCAAGAAGGAGACATTTTCTGAGGAAAATGGCAAGACAAGGCAGGAAATGTTCTTTCTGATATCAGACAGTTGGTCTTTCATCTCCCAGTTTTGGCATTTATTTAAAGTCATATCACCAGATCAATGTCAGGTCAGTTGCAGCTAAATTGGCTGAAGCAGAGACAGTCATTAAAGGGATGCATTCCATAAAGAGAAATCCAATTACCTTTTGCATTAGAGAAATCAAATTCATTTTCTGGTTTGGTTAAGGACAGTCACTGTGGAAAATGCCTCACAGAAGAAAAGCACTCAACACTGCCATGTTGCCAATAAATATTAGAAGGAACACCAAAACCTCATTGCTGCTGTTAGAATGATGTTTTCAGAAAAAGAAAAAAAAAATTAATTTGCACAACTTAGTAGAAAGAGATGCGTGAGTGTGAATTTTTTTCCCCTCTCACTTAGCATCTAACAGTGCAATTGCTGGCCAGCAAACATTTATCTCTGTTTTACTGGTCTGCCTTTGAAAACACTGCTGATATTCTAGAATAAAAAATAACTTCAGTAATTCTCTGCATGCATGCATCTTACACAATCAAGATAAAATAGGGAAAGCCACTTACAATGTAATTAAGTAATGCATTTTTTTTCTTGAACTAAGAGATGTAATATGCTTTAATCAATTAATTACACTGCTTCAGTTCAGAAAGGAATGGCTCTTGCATATAATGACTGTATGCTCTTTCATTTTATTTAGTGTCTCATGAGAAAAATGGTTCTATTGTATTAAAATGCAGAAACAAAGCTGCATAATATATATAGTCTGACTTTTTAAGTTACACAAACTTTAAATGTCAAAGCAAAATATTTTAATTAAAAATTAGAGAGTTTTTATGTATTATGGAATCTTAAATTTAACTTTACTTACAAAAACGTGACTTAATTAACTTTTTATTATTCACTTTGCATTAACTAAGAAGTTAACATAATGCTTTGAAAAAGGAATACTGCTATTACTACATTAATAACAAAATCTTATGATTCCCATTTTTTGTTACAGAAAATTAAATTTTTCCTTTTGATAGCATATACTATTATAATTTGAGAATGATGTCATAGCAGACGGAAGAAAGAACCCAGGTTTCAAAGTCATATTCACAGCAATAGCCTATACAAACAAGTGAAGAAAGCAAAATCATAAAAACTTCAAACAAACTCCCAACAAAACATTAGGATACCTAATACACCTGATATATACTTAGCAGAGTTGTAAGACAGCTTAAGGATCATTTACCACTTCCATGTAGTTTCTCTATGAGTGTATTGCTCAGACATCTCCTCCCTAGACAGTCATGTCAAATGAAGCTACATTGTAAGTCACAGGATCTTTCCCAGAAGAGGCAACATCCACATAGGGAGTTTCAGGCGAGATAAAGTACCTTTTCTCTTAATAAACTAACTGCAAGTGAACCTTTCTTTAGAAAAAAAATAGAAGAAAATGACCTGATACTTTGGTCATGCCTTCAAAGTATCTTCCAAATTCTTCCTTACCAAGAACTATGCTATCATCTTCAGAGAGCAAACAGATCATTCCTGGAAAACTAGTGCAGCAAGGGCTGCTGGTCAAGCTGTTTTCATCTGCCAAATTACATTTTAGAAACCTGGAAGTATAAGAGTACATCAAATAATTTCGTATTAGCACTTCTCCACATAAGAAACTGCAGAAGCTGTATATTAAAAGAGAAATGGATGCTGGACAAGCTCTTTAGGATGTGATGCATTCCATGCTTTAACATTCATTAAGTAGAGACTAACACTCAGCAGATGATTTTAATTGCTTTATTCATGCTTGGATAAATAATCAAAACAGGGCAAAAGCAGCCCCGCGGAATTTAACAGCATGTAAAAGAAGCCAAGATCCACAAGGAAAGCTCTGAAATACAAACCAAATGGTGAATTCTGACATCTTTTTTTTTTTTTTTTATTAGTTTGATGCAGTAATTACCAGTGAAAGGTCTAATGTACAGCAGGTCCCCAACATCATGTATCAGTAAAGAAGTTGTTATACACAACCACTCAGCCAGGAGGATGAGACATGGTGGTGCTGTTGCTGGAAAATGGAGTAGACTGGATAGTTTTGCATTTGGCAAAATACAGACATACACCAATGTTAAGTATGTGATTCAAGTATTATAAATGTTATTTTTTTCTATTTTTATAATTTAAAAATTTCAAAATATCTCATTTTAAATCATAAACTTCTTCATAGAAGAAGCACCGAATTAAATTTGAAATTGAGCCTTTTAATAGTTCATAAGTACAACTTTTTGACTCTGCCCAAACTCTTTGCACAAGCAGCATTATTTTCAGTCCCGCAATTAAGGAATTCTATTGTTAAGAACGAGTATCATAACTCATAAAGTTTTCAGAAATTTAAAGGATGACATAGTGTCGGAGCAGGCCCAAGGGCAGTTTCCCAGGTCAGGTGCAGGGACACTGCTTCAATGTTTGGTTTAGTGAAGTCCAACACTCCTCATCAAAAGAATCCGTTGATATCTTTTATAAAAATGTAGCACCACTGATGTGTTTTTGAAAAGTGCATGGGTTTGGGTTTTTGGTTTGGTATTTTTTTTAGCGAGCAGGGCTAAGTCATGTTAAAACGATTGTTTCCTGAAGTCAAAGTGTGAAGTCAGTGAGAGCTAATGCATTCTGCTGAGCACATACACTCCCTTTGCTTTGCTGTTATTGCTTTTAGGTAAGAGCTATATTTAGGTGTCCCACTAACTATACATCAATTCTTTATCATATCTCAGTCTTCAAGTACTGCACTACATCATGGTAATCATATACCAAACCAGGGAAACATTTAATATTCAGTCATTAAAAGCTTCTACCCATCATTTTTGTCTCCATCTTCTTTGAGATATTTAAAAACTGCACAGCTGTTTGTTTGATGTACAGCGATAACCTATATGGAAAATGCTTTCATGTTTCTTTCATCTGGATGTTTGGGAGAAAACTGTCTTATGTGGATTGTACCTCGACACTTCCATGGCTTGCACAATGGAAGTATGAAATGCCTCTTTTAATTGAGAAACTGTTTTGGCAGTTGAGAAGTGTCAAAAACTTTATTACACATCCTTCAGAAATAAATAACTGCTTATTTATTTTACTCTGCCACATTCTGGAATATAAAAAAAGTGTAAATGTTTGAAAGCAAATATAACAAGTGTTTGTACTTAGGCTTAACAATCTGTAAAGGGGATGATATTTTTCAAGCAAAATATTAATAGTCAGTTGTAAATACACCACTAGATGTTAAAGTAGTTTTGTCTGCTTTGGACATTTTCAAACATGCCTAATGTAGATTCATTCCTACCTTAAAACTAATCAAGCTCACATTATTTCTCCTTCATTTTAATTGTAAGAAAATATATTTGTATTTGCATTTTCAAAGCAGCAGTAATAGAGAAACAAAATGTGTCCCCTTCAATCTACCCTTTCTTTTCTCATTTTAATAACAGCCAGCAGATTGTTCTTATCCTGCCAACACGTATTCTCTAAACAAGAGGTAAATCCTGAAAAACAACAATTAATGTGCTGTCACAGTTCAGTGATTGATATATAAATAATATAGTACTTCAATTTTGTGGGACAACAGACCCAGTATTACTCTGTGCTTTTGTGCATTTCCCACTAATAAAATATTTCCAGTGTTGCTTTTATGAGCCATTATTCTCCTCACCTAAAGAGTTTGCACACAGTCACTGTCTCACATCTGAATTTCCACTAAAGCCAGTCAAACTATTTTTTTACAAAGGCTGAGAAGGCTTATAGTAGTTATTGCCATCTCAACTGATGCATGCAGATTTATATCGTCACCTGCTGAGGAAGCAGAAAGCCTCATCTTTTTTAGGCAGCAGATCTTGATTTGGTTTTTGAATATTGCCATAGCAGTTTCTGCCATAGTAATAAACCATGCAGGCACTCAACAGGAAGACAAGAATAACTGAGAAATACATACACTTTAAGCTCAACTTTAGAAAACTGTCCCCTGTCAGTACTTCCTTTCAGTTTCCAAATTAAAGTTAGGCCAGAATGATCCCTAAAGCCAGGTTTAGCCCACAGTCAATTTCTGGTGAAAAAGTTCTTTAAATATCAAAAGAGGAATTAGGGAGAAACCTGGTCTGCAAATATTTTAGATCTATTCATGCTGTTCTGTAAATTATATCTTCTTTTGCAGCATCATAAGAAATAACTCTTCAATAAATTTTGTTGGGTTTAGTTTGTTTCGAGGTTTGGGGTTTTTTTTTTACATCAAAATCAAGCAAAAAAGAAAACGGTCCATGTAACTCAAGATTCCTTGCCACTATATAAATATAACTAATAGTTTTCAAAGTCTGTACAACTGAAATAAGGCTTCTGAAAAAAAAAATTCTGAACTGCACCATCTAATTTCCTACCATGTTTCACGTCCCTACTAGGCACATATATCACTGTACATATACCACAGAATATACTGAGTGCCATTTAGCAAGAACTTGCTGTTGATACAACCATTGACACTACGTTTCAGAAGGTCTTTTTATCTTCCTTTACAGCTTATTATCATAAAAGCATAGAATCATTTTGGTTGCAAAAGACCTTTAAGATCAGAAAGTCCAATCTAGCACTGCCAACTCCACCACTAAGCTGTGTCCCTAAGCACCCTATCTACATTTTTTAAATACCTCCAGGGATTTAAACCACTTCCCTGGGCAGCCTGTTCCAGTGCCTGACAACCCTTTTGGTTCCATCTTGGGCTGACATGGCAGGGGAGATAGCTTTACTCATTTAGGGAGTTTGATAGTTTTGGTTGAAGGACAGAGACAGAAGTCATGCCATGCTTGGTGCACATGTGCCATATACATCCAGACTAATGTAGATTATTTATATAGTCAGTGAAAAGAAAAAGGCATTTCTGGTGCGCATTTCATTTCAAAACAGGTTCTGTTGTAAAGATATACCTATATATCTTCATTGTAAACCAAGACCTGGACAAACACAGATGTTCACACTGCTGACACTGGAAGTCTGGTAACGCATATCTGAATATATCTACAAGAAATACTTACATCTCTAAAGACAATTCTTCCATACCTTGCAAACAGGAGGCTTACTGAACCTTACCTTCTGTGGAGCATGTTACAAGGCTAGGCATGTATTTAAAGAAAGCCAAGTGTCAGTTCTCAAGATGGAGTTCCATGGAAGGTATGTTCACAAGATGGAGGTTTCTACTGATAGAATTTAATTTCAGGCCCATCTACTTGCAAGATTTTCTAACAACTTTCTCAGTACAGACTTGCATGTATTCATGTGTTATAACAGATGCAGACAGCTTTCTTCATGGACCATTAACTATTATTACTCTTAGGCAGTGGCATCATTTTTTCTTTGTGTCATCATGATACCCTCAGAGACTCACAGTTAAGACTCGTAAATTGTCAGTACAACGTCGTCTCTGTAGTCTATGTTTTGTTGTTCCACAGTGTCATCATTTGCTATTACAAAAAATGTTACAACTCTTATGCCATTGGCAGCCTTTTCCTTTTCCCACTCTACTATTTAATTATATTTGGTGAGCTAATGGATGAGAAGAGCCCAACAAACACAGGCAACACTTGCAGTGAGGACATAGGGCCATGTGGTGGGTTTGCAATGTGGCTTCTTCAAGAAGTGGACAGAAGTTTTTTAAGGGCCCAAGAGAGCAAATCCCAGCTGTGCTCCCAAGACCAAACTCCCAAACCCTGTTGCTGACAAGGCTGGCCAGGCCAATCAGCGCCGGTCACAGCACCTCTAGGAATCACATTTTAGAGACAGAAAAAGACAAACAGCCACATTTTGCCACCAGAGAAGGGAGTGAGAAGATGTAAGAAACTTTGCAGACACCAAGGTCAGTGAAGGGGGGGGAGGAGGAAGCTCTGAGAGAAGATTCCCTGCAGCCTGTGGAGAATAACATGGTGAAGTTGGTGTGCCCCCACAGCCCATGGAGGNCATTCTATGAGTTTATAGCAGTGACCCACACTGGAGCAGTTGGTGAAGAGCCAAGGCCCTGTGGGAGAGGACTCACGTTGAAGAAGTTCCTGGAGGACTGTCTCCCATGGGTGGGACCCCATGCTGGTGCAGGGAAAGAGTGTGAGAAATGCACACACACACACCTTCCCCCTTCAAGAAGGAGAACAACTCATGAGGAACTGACCAAAGACTGAAGCCTCCATTCCCTATTCTCCCGTCTTTCCCCCATGCCATCCTGGGGAAGATAAACTTCATGAATAAAGTTCAGTCTGAAAAGAAGGGAGGGACAAGGTGGTGGTGTTCTAAGAGCTGTTTGTACTTTTCATTATCTGACTCAGGTTTCTCTGTGTGTGTAGTGTAGTGTAATAAATTAGAGAGTTTTCTTGCCTTTGAGTGGTTGAGTCTGTTTTGCCTGTGACGCTAATTGCAGAATGACGCTAATTGCAGAATGACCTCTCCCTGTCCTTATCTCAACTCCAAACCCTCTCAACATGTATTTTCTCCCCTGTCCAGCTAAGAGGGGAGTGATAGAGTGACTTTGGTGGGTATCTGGCCTCCAGCCAGGGTTAAACCACCACAGGCGATCCTTGTAAACATTAAGGAAAAACTATTTCACCGTGAGAATGACAGAGCACTGTAACAGACTACCAGACAGGTTGTGGAGTCTCCTTTCCTGGAGACATTCAAGACCAATCTGGACACATTCCTGTGTGATGTAATCTAGGTGATCCTGCTCAGGATCGGGAGTTGGATTAGATAATTTTTCAAAGTACCTTCAAACTCCTAACATTCTGTGATTCTGTGATTCTAGGCAGATGAGGGAATGAAACCAGAAGAAACAGCTGTGACAACACCAAGGAATTTGGGACATTACTGTTTCCCTCTGCATTTCCACTTACTGACTGTCAAGAAATGGTCTTGTGGAGAAGGCTGAGTGAACGTGAGATATCATAGAATGTTTCAGGCTGGAAGGGACCTTAAACATCATCTAGTTCCAACCCCCCAGTCATGGGCTGGGACACTTCACTAGACCAGACTGCTGAAGGCCTCATCCAACCTTCTCCTTGAAAACCTCCAAGGAGGAGCAGCACCACTTCCCTGGTCAACCTGTTTCAGTGCCTCACCACACCATAGTGAAGAACTTCTTGATAATGTTAAGATATAACAGTTTTGCTTCACCACTTGTTTGTTGGGAATTATCTTCACCTTACTCGATGTGATCTAGATCAGCAGCATACATTAACTAGAGTAAATGTAAGGAGCATAAGCACATCTTTCAAAAATGCCTCCTGGTGTGTATGATGCAGATGACCAGTTCACTGGTACTAGTGAACTTATCAATTCAAATAAAATGGATGATTTCAAGCTCTGATGTTTGCCCTCTGTCTTTCACCCGAGGAAAGAAGAAGAAGAAGAGCCACCTGAACGCTAGGAGGTCACCAGCAACATGCAGGAAGCCACTGCTGAGACGCCTGCCTGCTTCCCCTTGCCAGAACAAAGAGGCTAATTACATAAAAAGCCAGCTCCATGCCGCTGACACTTCACTGCTTTTCCACTTGATTCAGAGCTGGGATGTACTGACATCCCAGAGTGGTTTCAATTCATCTGACTTCTTCATGAGGACTGGCACAGAGAAGCTGCAGCTTCAGAATCAGTAAGAGGGAACTTGAAACTTCTTTTCCATGCCTTTTCCGTTCTGCACTCGGATCAAACGCATCTGTGGCTATATGATATGGCTACATTATCAAATAGAGAATGAGAACTATTCTGTACAAAAGTTTCTCAGAATTTCTAGAAATACTAAACCTGAAAATGAAAACTCTTAATAGAAAAAAAAATTCAAAAATTCATGAAGAACTTCTGAAAAACCTTCCCATGGTTCTTTGAAGTATTTTCTTTACCATACTACATGGGAATTGAAATAGTTAATTAATTGTTACTAATTTAAACGATTAAAAGAATCTTCTGCTCAGCTCCTGGTCCTTTGCCAGATTTATGGGCAACATAATTATTTTTTTAATTACCCATTTAGACTGAAGCCACAACCACATTGAGAACATAACCCATCAACAATTTAGAAATTGTTCTATTCATCTACATTTCCTGTGCAAGCATGGTCACAGTTTTGTCTCATCCCTTTAAAAAAAATCCCAACCCAACCCCAATGCATTACTTTGGTCTTACTTCCAGAATAGAGTGTACAAGGAACGTACTCAATGAAAGGTGATTGTGCCAGTTGTACTTCAACAGAGTAAATATCTCTAGACTATTTGCTATCCCAAATGACAAATATTGGAAAAAGCCAGTCAATTGTGGTTTGTTTTTTTTTTTGTGGCAGATTGTGAATTTTAAGTACATTCAGACAGTTAATTTTTAACACCTCAAATTATAATCAAAATGTAAAAATACCTATAAAATTAGATGTAGTGTCTTTTAGAATATGAGAAATAATGAATAAACGGCATTGGGATAGTTTTCTCAGTTCTGAAAGAGGAACACAAAATGATGTCCCCACTCTCTGAATAGGGAACTTCAGAGATTAATTATTCAGAAAACTAAGATCACCACTGAAGTTGTCTATATTAAAAACATCACAATATTGGAACCCTTTAGGGTTTCAAGCATAGAGATATTGCTATTCCTGTAAAATGGTGTGATTGGCTCAGCTCAGATACAATAAATTAAGAAGGATAATATCTTTAAGTATCCTTTTATTTGTATTCAGGCTTTATGGATTGTGTTTTTCAAAACTTATCACCAAATATGATGCCTTGAAATTAAGTGGAAGATAAGACACACTTCTAGTCACACAAATCCCCAAACTTCGTCTTTCAGATAAAAATCCTGCTACTGCAGTCAAGACAAAATACTACCACTTTTAACAACTAAGAATATTGATATCTTTTTGTATAATAAACACCAAAGGGAAAAGCTGGTTATTAAACATTAACGGATACAAGTGAAACTTTCATACTGATCCTTGTTTGGGGAGACTATTGAAGACACACATGGGATAACAGTTTGTGAAGAATTCTTAAGTACTATTTGGGTTGCTAGAGAGTATTTTGGAGGAAGAGGTACAGAAAGATGAGAGCTGAGAAAAATTGCTGTGACTCTATGGACAGGACTTTACTCTTTCTGCTGGACTTGTGCTGAAAGATGTCCCACAGCAAATTTGACTGGAAGTAGATACCTGGTTTTGAAGGTTGGGAAGTAAAGGATGGCTAGAAATGATTGGGAATAACATTGCTTTCTCACTTCCCCTTGGCTACAGAAAACAGCTGTCTTTAACCAAGATACTTAATTACCTGAGCATAGGCTGAACTTTGCATTTTTGTTACTCTAGTTCAATAAGGAGTGAACGAATGTCAGGAAGGAATGCCTCTTCAGGAAGGAGAACATTCAAAGAGAATAGAAGGAAATTTGCTCCACTTTTAAGCATACTTGAGAACACAATCCTTAATATAAACTTGATCAGCCTTCTATGTTATAAATCTGTGCCACTGATACATTTTCATTTGAAACTGAGTGTCTCTTATTCAAAGATTCGAGTTTGGGTTTTTTTCAGGTTTTCTTTTCTGGCTTCATATGCATCACTACCCGTCTGCAAACATTTGTCCCATGGGGAGGCGGGATTGATATAATTTAGAAGAAAGCAAATAACATTAAATTGTGGTTGAACAGTTATTTGCCATTTGTTTGACATGCTTATTCTTTATCTACTGTCTACACACAAAGCCATGTGAAGTCAGCTAATGGTCACTCATTAAAATGTACTTTTACCTTATACATATTCATAAGACACACTGCAGAGAAAACCGCTATATTCTTTAAAAAAGAACAAAGGAAAAAAATCTCAAGGAGACCAACTTCACATGAAAAAGAAAGTTGCTTTTCTTAAAAGTTCAGATGTTACTAACTAAAAAAAATGCTGCTTTATCAACATGGTGTAAAGCAGATTCTTTTATCAGATTCTCTTTTGAAGAACAATTTTTGGTCAATTATTACTTCTCATGTGGACATTTCTCAAGGCTGAGCCATACTGTGTTCACAGCTGATATGGTACAATCTTTGCTCTACAGCTGGTCTTGTTTGTCATCTCAGCTTACTTGATTAAGCATTTTAATCAGTGTTTTGCATAAGACTCTGCACCTTCAATTGAAAAGTGTCTGGCTGGTATGTAGTTGAAAACCAGTTGACTTTCCAACTTCATACATCCACTTTGGCTGTTTCTCATTCCATAACTTTTGCAAGGTTTATAGTCAGTATCTTAAATTCTTTGTTTCTTTACAAAGCAATAATGAATATTCCCCAATAACTTCAAAATTCTGCATTAATAATGTTGGTAAGCAGCTTCCAATGAAGCCGGTAAGCTCTTTTACATTTAGCATAATGGTATGGAGAACATATAACGGGATTGTCGTATTGTGACTTAAGCTCTGGCCTTTTTTGCTTCTCAAAGATAAAATACTATTTTTAGCATTGCATTTCTTCTTGTCTGTTTTGTTAAGCCATCCCTTTTTTTCAGCCAGTTCAGGTGTTTCGTAGGGTGTTTTTTTGGACAAAGCAACTCTGCTTTTCCTCCCCCCAGAGTTCTCAGGAAAATGAATGCAGATTATATTTACATGCTTGAATTACCTATAATTTACAACTTAAAATCACTTTTAATTCATTAATCCTGTCTATGTTTATATATGTTTCCCTTATGATATTAACATAATCCAAAAGCATTAACATCTAGAATTTTCTGAGTAGACCATTTGACTGACATCCGACTCTTAGTCTCTTAGCACAAGGAGGGAAACATCGTATTTTGGGAAAATCAGTCTCCCACATCTCCAGAGCCCAGATCACATTGTCTTAATACTTTCTAGAAATTTTTATCAATAAATGAAAAATATAAAGATCTTCAGTGACCCAGCAGAAACAGAACAACTTAAAAAAATATTTTCTTTGCATTATAACTGTAAAGGCAAAAATTCAGTTAGATCTTGTTCTCAAACAGTAACTGCATATTCTCAAGGGGTATGAGACAACAAAATTCACTTTATCTCAGAAAAAATAAAGATACTATATTTACTGGATAGCCACTATAGCAATTAGTGAATATCTAATTACAACTAATTTACTTGATAATTAAGTATTATAACCTCTATATTACATATAGACTTTCTGATTCAGCAAAGTCTTATCCTCCTGTACTTGGCTATAGTGGTTCAACTTTGGACCAGTCCCTCAACTCCAGTTTCAATGCCTCTGAATTGTCTTTCTTAACCATATCTCCTTGCTCAGAAAAAATTTATTTTTAAAATTACTCACCTTAGGACAGAGTAGACTTATTGTATGAGAGCACTGTGACATTGTGCCTCACAACTTCATTCCAACTCCATTTTGAAAGACAGACCATGGAAAAAGCCAGTGCTGATGTTTTTGTATTTCAACTTAAGATTCATATTAACCTAGGAGGCACATACTCAGCTTAACTACTAACTTGGTTAATGTGGTAGAAGTTCAAGCATAAATGACAAATAAAAATGTCAATTTACACATATAATGCATTAAACTGGAATATAGATTCCCTGATTTATCCTGTGGCCTAAAAAGGAATCTCAAGAAAATGTCCTTTCAGTTGTCTGCAAAATTGGATCTGAATTTTTTTAGCTTTATTTATATCAGGATATAAAAGGCATACTATGCTTGTAGCACAGTAAAGCATAGTATGCTTTTAGCATACTATATATGCTTGAAAATCAGTAATATCTGTAAACATTTTTATTAAAATCGCAGTTCTTCTGTGTATATTGGCAAAAATGTTTTATAACAGATGAAGAATGAAATATGACTAAGCTCTAGATTAGCTAAAATTGGTATGAACTTAGGCCTAGTATGAAGTATTTCTCATGTAAAAATACAGCATATACAGACATTTTTAGTTTGTAGTAGGACCTCCTGAACCCTAGACACAGAAAACTGAGATTTAATAAAGGCCCTTATCAGCTTTGAAAAATCTGATCATTTTTGATGGGAAAATGAAAAAAGAAAATAGACAGTCAAATATGACTGAAACAAGTTCTAAAATGAGAGTGAACTTGATGGAAGACATAGAGAGAGAAGTGTGGAAGCAATAAAAGACTAAAAATGAGAGAATGAGGTTGAAATAAACTTAGTAAATGGACATGTTAATGTACAGTTGCAAAACAATGGAGATCCAGTTCAGTCTCCAATTTCTTTACACTTTACTTCTTTACACTTCCTTCAACAGAAATGAAGACTGACTTATTATTCCTAGATTAGCGTAAACTACTGCTTTAAACTAGAAAGCAGAGTACTTCCTATGACATCTCAGATTGACCATTCATTCCTGAAGTGTTCGAAAGAAAATCTGAACAGCTGTTCAAGTAATACAGGAAATCAACCCACAGGACAAGAACCAAGCCAAGCCAATTTCTGGGTCTAAAGTTCAGATCTATAACCCCAGTGTTATCATGTGCTTTACAGACAGACTGGAAACAGATACTACACAGAATTTTAACTATGAAAGTACTACAAATGAGCGTAGTCTCTACGTTTTTCACTGTCATGAGTAATTAAGATATCTTAAAAATACACAGAATGCAGAGCTGCTACGTGAATCTCTAATGTCCGCTAAAGAAACAATGGAGTAATTGCTTAGTAGTTTATAAGCTTTACTATCCCATTTGATAAATATGTGAGCAGACACATATGAGTCTTCAAGCATCTGCAGTCCACAATGCAGCAATGTTGGAATGCAGAAAAGAAATCTCTTAGCTGGCATTAGTATGAGCCAGTGTGTCTTCTCAGTAGACCTCAATGCCATCTGCATGTATTTAAGTTGAGCTCAGAGGCAGGTGACCTACAGTGCCTGGGCATCCCGAAAAGCAGGCATATTAACTTTGACACAGGACCACAAAACCCAGCTTTCGTTCTTACGATCCAGGCCTGATACCTATCCACTGCACATCTTTGACTTCTCACTCCAGGGTTTGGATATGGATTTAAAATTAAGATGCACACTATTTTATTTCTTCCAATTGACAAATGAAATGTAATGAGGTTAAATTGATTCATGGTGTGAGTTTTTCAGTAGAGCTAATAGGTTGGCAGGTTAAACTATGTTGTAATCCACTATTCAGCAGACAGCAATTAAATTTAGTTTAGCATGAGAAGACTCTTGAGTTTTCTCTTTGCTCTGATTGATGATCTATCAAGTTGATTCACTATTCTAGTTTTCACTGGGCTTCTATTTTAGGGTTAAAATTGGGAAGGTGATTAGCACTGTTGAATGTAGGTTCTCCATGCCAGATACTTCCAACACTATCTTCACCAAGCCCAGATTCCTCCCAGCAACCCTGAGACTCCTAGGTCCCCATAATGTAGGACGTAAATTGGAACAGCTAAGTCCCGTGCTGTAAAGGTATCTGTCCCTGTCTCTCCACACAAATGTGTCCACAGTCAATTAACAAAAATGAGGCTGTGAATGTGACAATCCTACAAACAACTTACAGAATTTGCATGGAAGTTAGGGATCAGGCTAGGGACTGACTGCAGAATCACATTCTTCAGTCACTGTTTTTCAATCACAGCACAACACTCTCGGTATTAGAAAGTAATATTTCTGCCATTTTTAGAAAAATTGTTTTTTCCATTTCTGTCAACACAATTCCCTCAAATAAGCTGGCAATTACCAATGATGGTAAACAGGACATATTTGGAGCTGTTAATTTCAATGCGGTGCATAGACTTGAAGAAAATGATCAGAAAAAAATGACAATTTGCTTGTTGTTTCAGTATAACAACCAATGTAGCATAAAACCAGCAAATGAGTGTTGGATTTTCTGTGTCACGGAGATACTTATATTAAGCCCTCTTATGAGTAGAAAAAGAGGAATATACACTTTTAGAAAAATAAATCACTTGAGGGATTATCATTTGTAAAAATTACATTAGTGATTCATTTATTTTTAATGGGGAATTTTTATGTAGGGCACTAAAAAGTGATAGTCACAAGTCTCATGCTAGTACAAGAAGATAGGTTTATATGTAAATGATAGGTGCATTTGCACTTACTGTTTTGAATGTTTGCATGCATTTTTCTCTATGTATCTATTCTATGAATAAACACAGGATGAAATATTTCATATGCATATCCCTTTCTGGCCTGAACAGAGTACTCTCAAGATTGGACAGCCCAAAACTAACAGCCTGAAAAATGATTTTAGGTCCCAGTTCCAAAAAGACTTTAGTAGGAGCAACAGTTTACAGACTGCAAAGTCAAATCCAGCCAACCGTTCCAGGCTCAAGCTTCTTGTCCCAGTCTCTAAGGAAGTCTATTCTATTGGACTGTCCACCACTCTTAGTGACCCTCCTGCTTGCCACCCAGCTCCCAATACCATGTCATCCTCAAAGTAGTTTTACTGGGCATCTTCCCATTTATATAATGGAATAATATTATCTAATAAATAAACAAATGTTCTCAAGGCTCAAAGCTTTTTTTTTTTTTTTTTTTTCATGAGCTCAGAGATGGATTTTGTCATCTATGACTCCAGAGGGATTTTCTCCACTGATTCTTTGGGAGTCAATGCATGGGCATCAAAGTATGGAAACTCTGAAAAAATTCATTGTCTCTACACTCTCACAACTCCACTGCAATTATCAGTAACAAAATAATTTCAGAATGCTGCAAAACAAAAATGGGCAGTGAGAAAGTGCTTTCAGAAAGGAGAATTAAGCAGAGCTGAAGATGTGATGTTGCTAAAGAAATGTTAAAAAAGCAAAGAATTTACAGATTATTTAATATTGAATTTAAGGGCATACCCAAGCAAAGCAAGAAAGGCATGTTTACATATGTGGTTTTAGCTATAGCATCACCAAAGTTCTCACTTGAGTGATATTTATGAAGGGCATTTATGTGTCAAAATTCTTATATGACATGCTAAATATATGTTACATACGCTTCCAGCCTACTTTACAGCAGAATTAGCAATCAGTGTACACAGTGTATTTGTGGCTGGTCTTTCTAAATTCTTTTACAATACTCATTCTGACATGGGAAGATACTGAGATGGAGTTGAAATATATTTTGCCTCTGATAATTCCTGGTTTTGCAATTGACATTCAACTATTTTATTAGTTTGAGTGTCCGAGGTTTTAATCTAAATTATTAAGAAATCCTAAATTTCCCTGAATTTAATTTTTCAGCCTCTGTCTTCTTTCACATTCTAGATTTATTTTTTTTTTTTGTGGACCCAAGAAGTTTCTTGCTTTTAAATTTTTGCAGGATTTTTACTAGCATACATTGTATAAATGTGTTCCACTTCAGAGAAAATCCATTAATGATAATTTTTAGCAGTTTTTTAGAAGTTTTAGAGATAAGTAACTTGCAAAGATTTTTTGTCTTTATAGTTAGTAGTGTGATAGCAAGAAAAATCCAGCTTGAAAATGAGTCCTGTGGTTTCTGACTACCCTCCTTTCTCATTAATTGCACTATAAATTAGAAACGCACCAATAAATATGGCACAACTGGAATATGACTACTAACAAACTATGGCTTATATTGTTTTGTTACCTTTTCCTCTTATGAATAAATTTGTGGAGTCTAAAACCTGTAGTTAGCTTTCTCAGCTCAAAATAATGAAGCTTTTGGCAGCATTTTAAATCCACTGACTTTGCACTGAAGTGCATGGAGAGTGTTCATGTGAGCCATTTTGTTAACTCATGTGCATGGTCAAGCTCCAGATGAAGGATGGTAGAAAAAGACTGAAGAGACCACTTAAGAAAGTTCTGCATGGCCATGGCCATCTTCATTTCCACACTTTTGTTTGCCCCCAACACCATACAATAAGCATGCGCTGCTTTGTCGTTGGAGGATAAAAAAAAAAAAATCCAACAAAAGCCCCAGACAAGTAGTACCAGCTGAACAGAAATATCAGGGGAAGTAAATGAACAAAATCCATTTATTTTTAGCTATCTGAATTCAAGTAAACTTGCTCAGACAGCTGTGTCTGTTTGCTGTACTGGAGATTTCATCACTTTTTGGTCACAGTAAATATCAAGTTATGGGCACATTTTGGACACACTTTATTTTTTCTGGAGTTTTCTTTGCAGATACATGACACTTGTATTCCATGTGAAAAAAACAGTCTAATGTGACTTGCATTTCAAGTAAGTTCTAAGATAACAGTACATCCTGGCCCAGGTCCTTTGTTTGAGACACTGGCACAAAAGGACAGTAAAAGCTTCAAACCATATTTGTACCTTTCTGCTCCTAAAGCTCTTCCAGCATCAACTCAGCTCTTAGGGTTCAGACTGTTAAACAAAAATGCTGTTGTTTGTCCACCTCCTCCAGGCATGACCTCTCACCAATTTCCCATTAACCAGCCAGGCAAAGGAGGTGCCCTGCTACACCTGCAGCTCCAGCTAAAAACACGCAGACTTCATTGCAGGTACCTCAGTCCTCTAGAAGCAGTGAGTTTCACACACACGGATTGATGAGGTTTAGTTTTGGCTTGCCAAGGACTTTTTTTTTTCTTCTGATTGTTGGTATATTAATAATAAAATAAAGGTACATAATGGAAATATAGCTTGGGAACACCCAGATATTTACCTGTCCTGGTTCCAGCTAAGATAGAGTTAATTTTAATACCGGAGCATGAGCTAGAGTGAAATGCTTCCCACAAAAATCCAAGAGGCTGACCATGCAAGTGAAGTATAATATATTTCTGTGGAACTGCCCTTTGCAAAGTTAACCTTGGGATGCTTGACATTTGAAGAAACATCTCAGCTGTTCTACACATGGCAAATGAAATGTGCTTGCCAAATCCAATCAAAGATGGAGGAGTTTATGATTCACACAGGATTCCAAAATACTTTCTGTTCATTTCTGAAGGTTAACAGCAGTTCTGACTCAGGATCTTTGTCTTGCCAAAATAAGTGGAAAGTTACTCTCAAAAAGGATGAAAGGACTAAATTCTGCTCTCCATTACACTGCAGTAAACTTTGGGACAAGCCCATCAATGTGAATGTATGGCAAAAATAAAAAATATTTTATACTCAACTAAAAGATAACAGAGTTAAGCCTAAAGCCTTTCCTGTTCTCCCTGTGTTCTGATACAGCAGTCTGACTTCCCAGTCACCATTTGTTACACTCTTACCAGAACTGTTTTACATAAATTACAGTTCTGACAGTCTCAGTGTATGTCAATTGTTCCTCATCAACAATATGCAACACATATAGCACAATTAGCAACAGCGTGGATGGTATGGAACAGACATGCTATAAAATTGCTGGAAAGTACATATGAAATACAGATATTGAAATGAAAAAAAATCTGTATTCATTGTACAAAATTAAGAAAATTATTCAATTCTAATTATGGCACACAGTTTAAGAAATGAGATAAACAGTGTTGGAAATTATACCAACTGCAAAATAGTTTCTAAATATTAATTAAGTGTTCTATTTATAAGTATTTCACATATGGTTTCCTTACCATCTGTATTTGTAAAACTTGAAAAGAAGAAAAATGCAACAACATCTGGTTAAAATTATTTGAAGATACTATTGCTACACTGCTTGAATCTAAATTTAATAAAAGCATTCACCCTTTCCTAAAAACATATTCTTTTATAGCTGAAAAGAATACCAATATATTCTTAGTGTAGACTTGTCATGTGTCTACAAGAAGTGTCAAACTATATTTTTAGCTCTGGATTTTACTTAATCCCACAAGACTTTATCATGCCTTTATGTTGACAAATGAACAAGGCTGAAATATACGGGATCTGAGCTTCTGTCAAGATACACTCTGCTTCAAAATTCATTGTTCTTGCACAGCTGTTTCCTTTAAGCTATTGACTTAAACACAGTTTTATTATTCTTTTGGACTTATTACTGAACTTCTCAGTAGCTGCAGTTAATTGCCTCCAAGCATTGCTTTTCTAGACAAGCCAAGAGAAGGCAGCAGAATATAACACAATACCAGGATGTAATGAGGAGACTGAGAACTCACATTCAACACACAGAGCTTTGTTCTGGAGTTTTTTTCAGTTCCACGTTCCTGTTTTTCAAAATACACTTGTGGCACATTACCAGATGTAGTGATTGGACCATGGATGGAGACTAGATGCCCACCAAAGCCACTCCTTTCTCCTCGGGGAGAAACCTCCATAAATTCTTCCCCTGCTCCAGCATGAGGTCCCACCCATGGGAGACAGTCCTCAGTGAATAACATGAGTGCTTCCCATGGGGGCTTAGGTTCTTCACCAAATGTCCCAGCATTTCTTCCATGGGATGCAGACTTTCAGGAACAAACTGCTCTAGGAGAGTCCCCCATGGGGTCACAGATTCCCTGAGCAAACTGACTTTGCAAGGGTCCCACTCACCACAGACTACTGGTCCTACAAGGAGCTTGCTCCAGTGTGTGCTTCCATTGGGTCACAGCCTCCCTCAGGAGTCTTCAATGACAGCACTATAGAATCTCTCCACAGATGCAGGGGGAATCTCTATTCTCCATTATCTTCCATGGGCTGTAGAGGGACAACCTGCTCCACCATGATCTTCTCCATAGGCTACAGGGGAATCTTTCCTCTGGTGCCTGGAGTGCCCCCTCCCTGCTCCTTCTTCACTGACCTTGGTTTCTGCTAAGTTTCTTACATCTTCTCACACCCTTCTCTGGTGGCAAAAAGTGGCTGCTTGTGGGTTTTTTCCCTCTTAAATATGACTCATAGAGGTGCTATGACCGTCCCTGATGGCTCGGCCTTGGTCAGGGGCAGAGTCCGGCCTGAACCAGGCTGGTATTTAGCTTGTTGGGCCAAGGGACAGCTTCTAGCAGGTGCTTGCAGAAGCCACCCCTGCAGCCCTCTCCCACTGCCATTACCAAAATCTTGCAACAAAAATCCAAAACACCAGTTTAAAGGGCAAAATGCTATTGTAACATCTTTTACTGAGTAACACAGTCAGTAATTATTAGTAGTATTAAAACAATGTTTTGGTTCACATCTCATTTTTTCTTTAATCTGTCTATATTGAATGATGAAAAAAAGACTCTACCAGCTGTCTGTTTCTTCTCTACTCTAAACAGTACATCTTAACATTTTCTAAATAAATATTAATATTTCTAGCAGAATAAATATGAACTTTTTATTTTTTGGTTTTATGATAGCTTTTCTTTTCCTCCCAAACTGTTACGTTCTTGGACTAAATTAAGCCTAAGAGCAATCCTAGAAGTTACCTTGTCAGACTAAGAATTTTTCTAGGCCTTTTTAGTACAATGAAAATATTGTGTGTTTGTCTATTAAAGTGCATCATAGACAATCTTTGCTAGATCTCATCTATAAAGGTGGGGTTTTTCTGAGGAGACAAACTGCACAGACCTGTAAATTCAGTAAAATTATATGTGCAGCAGTTACGTTGATCTTAACACAATCCTAATCTTGGACTCCTTCCTAAGTTTCTATGTTAAAACTAGTATTGAACTTAGAGACCTGGGTAATTAAAATGCCCAGCATTGTTCTGTACCAGCGGAGAACTAATGGAAGATTTTTTTCATAGTTGCTCTGGACTGACTTGCTCTGGACAACACCATTGCACAATCAGGACAGCAGAAAGAACTATTCATGGTCCCAGTTGGCCAGTCTGGTGGCCCATGTGGAACCAGAACAATCCCCTTTTTTTGCATCACTTCTGGTAGTAGGTTGCCCATTCCAGTCAGCAGGCTACGGGACTATTATGGGACTCTGACTTGCTTAGAGTTACCTCACTCCTGGTGAAGGGATAAGTAACTAACATAATTCCTTGTACTAGCTCTGGAAGAAAAGAGGGGAAAAGGCAGGCACCTGCTACGATAATAGACATGTAACTAGTCTTAGTACAGAGCTACTTTGAGGTAATGTTTAAAGCCAGAACTGGCCAGGTATAACAAAAATTACTGAAATTCTGGGAGGGTGACAACATCGTTCCTGCTCAATAAAAGAGGTGAGAGAGCTATTTGGATCATATTGGGACTGACTACTGTAGAAAATTGGCATGTGAAAATTGAGTGTTCTTTAATTCTACTGACACATGGAGATGTCCTAATAAACTGCAACATCTGTAGAGTACAAAAGGGATTTCAGTTCCTAAATAAAATAATTTAATAACATTCAGTATGAGCACAAGGAATATATAATGAGAAAAAGAATAATATTTCTCTTCGGTACATGCATCTAAATTACTTGGCTTCTGACATATTAACCTCAAAAGCCAAATAGAATGCAATGATTGAGATTAACATCAGGGGAAAAGAAAAAAGTACAAACCATCCCTATCTTTTTCTGGGTTCAGCTCTGTCCTATAGATCTTAGCATCCCTGGCAGATAGTGTGAAGACCTGTGCATGGTAATTATCCTCTTGGGGATGCTCAACCTTCTCCTCTTTTAGAAAAATATTACAGACTTCATTAGGTCGTGAGTGTTGTTTTAAAAATAATTTCTCTCACATAACTTTAGAAGTTTAAACTGCTGTCTTTGACTCCTATATAATCAAGAGGAAAGGCAGACACCTTCAGAGGAGATCCAGCTCTTGGAGTGACTGAAATGTCCTCTGAACAGAGACTTGTAGCAGTCTCTTTCCACTGCCTAGAGAGAGACACAATGGTAGTGATAATTTGCACACAGGTGCTGCAGTTAAGTGCCTAAGGTGACAAGGTGACTTGTTGAAAACAACGCAGGAGACAGATTCCTTGCTTCCAATTTCCACGCCCTTCCTGACCAGTGTTCGTCACAAAAACATTCTCTCTCTTGTTTTTTTAACATGTATGATGAATGAAGAGTTTCTAGGCAGCCTATAAAAGTCAGTAGGGTGCCCAAATACTTAAAAATAATTTATTTGCTTATTGCCATCAACAAAAGCCACTGCATCAATGTCCATAAAATACTACAGCAGTGCTAGTGGTGATAGTACTGTTTTCTTCCTTTTTTCCAGTGCCTGTGTGTAGCAATATATACTCAACAGAAACATGATTTTAAATAATCCTTCAAGGTCTTGTTAGCTGTTCTATGTAAAATATTTCAAGAGTATGACACAAAACCTGTTTGTATAGAGTAGCTAGTTTAGCTGTCAGGCACGCTTGCAAGTACCAAGTCTCCTCTTTTTCATTTAGGAAAGGGATATGCATATTTTTTTTCTTAAAGCACCAATTAGTTCAATGGAATTACTTTTTTGTTTCTATTTTTAAGCAAATTAAATGCTAAAGAAAACAGTGGAGAAGAAAGGAAAGCAATCAGACTATGGAAGGACTATTGTTCCTCATGCAAACATGAATATATAAAGCTAAATTTGAACAGCAGATTTTAACAAGATATTCTTAATCATCTAGTCAGCAACTGCCACCCTATGAGACTCTGTATCCTGAGGATGTACGAGATGCACAGGATGCTAAAACTCCTCCTACATCCTGTCAAACCATTACTTCTTCTTCTTCACTCCCAATGATGACAATGAAGAAATATCTGCCACCTTACTATATGTAACATTTTGTTGGATGAAATAACGAAAAACATACTTCTCTCCAGCATCTATTAGACACGGGCTTCACAGCAAGGATCCACACATGTATGACCTCAAGGCTTTATTACTGTACCTCACTGTACCCAAGAACAAAAAACATACTTTGTGAAAAAACTCCTGCTGCTACAAAAATCAGCTGCCAGTCTGCTTAGCAACACAGGCCACTATGAACACATCGTCCTGGCATGGTAGTCTCTGAGCAAAACTCCCCCGTGATTTCAGAGTCCAGGTGAAGGTCATTACCATGGCCCTCAAAACTCTCTGTGGAACTGGCCTTAGGTACTTGAGAGAAAGCCATCCCCTCTGCAGCAGTGACCTTCTCTGACAGCTACGTTCCCTTGGAGCAATGAAGCTGTCAGCCAGGGCAAGAGACTCAACAATGCAGAAGATCAACTTTACAGAAGCTAAATCTCCATGAGACTACTACCACTCAGAAGAGAGGAAAATAACTAAATATCACCACTACAAGTCTCAGATCTTAGGCTTTCCTTCCCACCCAACCAAACCCTGAAAAATGGATGTATGGATTGGGTACCAGCCACCAGTGTATAATCACTGCCAGATATAAATACAAAATAGACATACCTTATGTTAAGGTCAATGAAAATCATTGAGAACTGAGCTTCAAGTCATTCTTCCCAATTACCTGTTTGCAAAATTAGAATTACTGGTAATTATCGTTTAACTTCTTTCCCTAGAAAGACAATGGCCCCTACAGCCAGCAAAGACACTTCTCTCTCCTTCCTCTATAAAGTGCTTTTTTCTTTATGTTGGGGAACTGCTAGACAGCGATAGGAAATTCAAAGCACTGTGCTTAAAAGCACTGTGCTTTAAACATTGCAGTGCTTGAGATGGACAGAAAAACTTCCTCTTGAATGTTTTTGTAAAAGGACAGGAAGATTCAACCTCAGAAAAATTCTACCCACTTTCACAAGAGTTGTTAGCATCTGAAAGAAAAAGAGTGTAAGCTGTCCATAAACATTTATTAGGATCAGAAGAATGGGGCTGAACTTTTCACATACTTTACATCACAGAATCACAGAATTGTAGGGGTTGGAAGGGACCTCCAGAGATCATCAAGTCCAACCCCCTGACAAAGCAAGCTCCCTAGAGCAGGTCGCACAGGTAGGTGTCCAGATGGGTATTGAATGTCTCCAGAGTAGAAGACTCCACAACCCCCCTGGGCAGCCTGTTCCAGTGCTCTGTCACAGTCAGTCACCTGTGTCTCTCAGTCTTCTCCAGGCTGAACAGCCCCAGCTCACTCAGCCTTTCCTCATAGGAGAGATGCTCCAGGCCCTTAATCATCTTTGTGGTCCCCCGCTGGACTCTCTCCAGGAGATCCCTGTCTGTTTGGTACTGGGGAGCCCAGAACTGGACACAGAACTCCAGATGAGACCTGACCAGGGCAAAGTAGAGAGGGAGGATCACCTCCTTTGACTTGCTGGCTACACTCAAAGCACCCCAGGATCCCATTAGAATCATGTTATCTTGATGTCACGCTCAGGGCCTGGGACTTAAGCCTTACCTGTGATTTGGGTGCTACTGAAGAAAAGTCCTGTCTAGACTTTAAAAACCTGTCAGATGGTGGAAGCAACCTGACTGTCTCTGAACCTTAGGGTAATAAGATGACCTGGCATGAATACAAACATATATAATTCACCCAAGGGATTACACTTCTGACATCATAAACTACAAGAACATTGCCTGAATGCTTTATGACAGCAGCAGAGCCCCAAGAGCAAAATCAACATTGCTCTCTGAAGTCATTCAGATTTTATATAGAATACACTGTGAACTCCTCAACATTTGAAGTTCAAAAACTTTTAAAACACAATGAATAATTCAATTTTTCTCTCAAGTGACCTCAGTGAAATGATGCTGGGGGCTGGATTCAGCGTTTACAAGTGAAATGAAACTGGAGCAGCAACTAGTAGTGCTATAGCCCAGAAGGAGTGGGAACTCTCTTAAAACTTTTAAGGGGCTCCTCCTCATTCCCTAGTGTGGACTTCATTTAAACATTACTTTTTAAACCAATACGACTACATCAGTTAGGGCATGATCATTCTCATACAGTCAAACCGATTTTGACAAGGGTGCAGTTGTATTAATATAAAAGTGTATTGATTCAACCTTCTCTAAAATCTAGCTTGACTCTGACTTCATCAGTACTTTTAACCCGTGGCTGCAATCAAAGCAGTTATCTGACTTTATTAGTACTAGCGCTGACAGTCGTGACACCTCACAGATGTAGAGAAGTTGCAGCCACGTGAATGGCACAATGGGTACATCCATAAAGGAGCCATCTTGTTTTGCTGCCTTGTAATGTCATTTTTCAATTGTAAACAAGCTAATGAAGTGAGTACATTTCTCCTGTGCTACTACTATGTCGTAGAATTTGTTTTTATTTAAATACAAGCGATTCAGTCTGCTCCTCTTCCAAAAGTGAACTAAGCAGCAATTAATTTTATTTCATGAATCATAATATCTAATGCCACTTTGAGCTTCCTCTGACAAGTCTGCCTTCCATCAGAGTGTTACAGTCAATGTATTTCAGTCAGTATCTGTGCATCATTGCTAATAGCAGCTGTAAAGACACAGTTTAGTTTCAGAGAAAGGACCACATTCACCAAGTCCCATTTCATGCAGCTATGTACTGGACAACAGTTATGGCTAGGGTTAATTCAGCCCACTGTGTCTTCTGTAATTTACTTTAACAGTGTTGTGAAATCATAGCCATTAGGACTGGCCAGTGCATTGCTATGGTCATGCCATTGCTGTATTCCTGTCAACCTCCCAATTTCAGTTATTTTTATACAGTCTTGTGAGCCACTTTTGTTAAAAACCCAATAAAAGATATTCAAACAATAACTTTGTACTGACACATCTGACAGAGAAGTCTTTCCTGTGTTGAAGAGGAGCACACCAGAGAATACTCATCAGTACTGCACAGTAAGCACGGTCCTCAATGCCAGTGAGAGCCATATGCTAGTACATTGTCACCTCTGAGCACCAAAACAAACCACATCATTGCAAGAGAGACAACAACATGCACAGGAGGACGGAACTCAGTGCATTGCTCATGATACCAGAAGTAAAGCAATTGTGGTGATGCTAAAAGTTCAATCATCAGTAGTGTTTATTAATACAACATACCCACATCATTGTACAGCTTGCAACACCCCACCCCAGTCAGTGAAAGATGCACTTAGTGACTTTTTTACAGCATAGAGGTGTCAGAGAAAACAAACTACGGAAGACAGAAGCATAACAGATGAAGTCATCATAGATTAAGTGGGCAGATTTTTAATTCCATGTGAAAGAACTGGAGCTAAATGTGTACTGAGAGGCTTCTCAGTCTAAAAATGCCAGGCAAGATACTTGGGTTGAACTAATGACATAGGCAGACAGAAATCTAAGGAGTTTAAGGTATCACTGGGTGGTGTACAGAAAGGAGGATGGCAGGAAGGGAGACAAGCAGAACTTGAAATGAAAGATATTTGGGCATCACTAGGAATATCCTGTAATACCGACGCACAGTCAAAACAGTAGAAAAAGACAGTCTTTTTTGCAGCTACAGTTTGAAATGAATGACAGGGGTCGAGTTCAAAAAAAGCAAATTCATGGGAAAAAAGCTAATTTCTGAGGTAACAGATTATGATAGAACCATTCAATGGCTAGATTTCAGAGCTTTTAATACAAACCACACATTACAGCTAACTTCCCATTACCCTTCCTTCTTGTCAAGTAACTGGTATTTCATAATACTTGTAAGTTATTCAGGTTTCGTTCCAGCAATACAAGACTTCACTCCACTGACTACAGAGTAAGCCTTCCAATAATCCAACAGAGCATCAGTGGTTAACCTTCAAAATTAGAACGGCATGCACCTCTCAGCATACCAGATCTTCAGCTCCCAAACCTCCATGCCTTTCAAAAAGATGAAAGAAGATGTACAGTTGACCTGACAGGGAGGCAGAGGTATGCCCTCACAGAGGAATTATCAGCCAGTCTTGGCATCTCTTCTGACGTCACTCCCAAATATCTGGCTTGGAGCACGATCTGGATGACTCAGGCCTTTCATGCTACCTCAACTCATTTAATAGCCCTTAGTCTACCACGTACCATAAGATAACCTTGTAAATAAGTTAAATGAATATAAGTTGCAGGTAAACAAAGCATGAATAAACACTGTAGATAGATAGTAAAGACCCAGTCTGGCTTTGGTTGTGCTGATAAGTAGATGCCTGAAAAACACTGCAAGACAGGAGATTCACAAGAAATCAATTAAGTTTATAATAACTTAAATAACATTTCTTCCTAACAGTCCTGATAACTTCAAGGTAAAAATAAAGTTGTAGAGGACACACAGTCATGCTTCTTCAAATTACTGTTAACAAAATCCTCAATTTCACATTGCTGTTGTATATGAATTCTTTGTTTTATTTGCATTATAGTTTATTCACTGCTGCATGAGACTGAGACTTTATGTGAAGTTCTTTTATGTTCTGTTAGGTAAGCCTTACAAATGGAAGTATTCTGTACCCTCTTTAATTCCCAAGGGATGTTTTCTTTAGCATAGCATTGCTATGTGTTAGCTCTGCTAGTTTGTGGAATGTCTTCTATGCTTGTACCCCCTGTAACCAGACCACAATAATAATACTGTGAATGTAAACACTTACACCTGACTCACCCTACAATCCCTTTATTACCAGTTGAGTAAAATAAGTAGTTTTACAAAGCGATTCATTTGCATAATTTCAGATATAGTCCAGAAAATCAACTCAGATTAAAACATGAGCTATCTGTAGCTGTCCTAATGGAAATCATACCACTTTTAGGACCAAAACACTATTTGGTCACACAAACCCCACCTTCATTCTCTGGGTCAAGTATTAGCACACAACACAGATGTTCCCCACTTCCCACCTCTCCTATAATGAAGAGACCATGTGGTAAATGGATAACTTGGGACTTTACTGTTAGATGGTGTAAAGCTATACAGGTATAAAGTCTGTTCCTCATCTGCTGTGGATATTCTGGAGACCTGCAAGAGATATAAAGAAGTGTATGCAAAATATGACAGTATGCAACTGCCTAATACAACACAGAAGTGTCATAAATTGTTTACCTAGCACTACTGCTGGACTTTTGCCAGTGGCATGCTTACAGACGTAATCATAACTATGTGATTTGCTTCATTCTCATAATCCTTCTCACAGAGTTCTGCCCGTTATGAAGTAGATTATGTTTTCTAATACCTCTACTAAGGTTCTTTCTTTACTATAACATTGGGGTTTTGGTTGGTAAAACAAATTTTAGTGGCTTGATGTCATCAGCTACAAATGTAAGCAAAGATTCAGCTAATTTGAAGTTAGGAGATCTGCAAAATGCAACTTGATTCTCCACAATCAGAAATTAATACAAACTCCACCACTTTAGTAGAGTTACAAAGCATAAAAGGAATGCAAAGCAGAAGACAGGCCAGAAGTCTCCAGAAATGGGCACTGAACAAAACTTCATAGAAAAAAAAAATATTCTGTGGTTCATACACAGATGAAGTCATGAGAAAAGGAAGTCCAGGGTACCCACTACTTGGAAGCATCTCTTTCTCTACATACAGGTTAGGAGAAACCTTACAAAATGTTTTAATTACCAACTAGAACAAAACCCCAGAGCGTCTCCTAACCATTATATACCCTCAGTGCACATACATTCCACTTAAATTTTCCATAGAAGAAATCATTCAGCTACCTTTTAGAAACATTGGAATGCTGCCCTCAATGGAAACAGAGGAAACATTTTCTCTTAAAGACTTGAGAAAAACAGAAATGGGACAAAGACAAAGCTGAGAGCAGCCTCTTGTGTCAGCTCCATCATCAATTTCCTACAAGAGCCAGACAATGCAAGATATAAGGATTGATATTCTGCTGCCCAAAATAAATCTTTTCCTCGCCGTTCATACTATCATAAAGGTCAGTGTAACTTTATTGGAAACTGTGGGTAATGCCTGACTAATTTGGCCTCAAAAAGCTTAATCTCTTCCCTTTTCCTTTGCTTCAGCTCTCTATTGTAAAACAGGGGGATATTAGCATACCTATCTCCAAGAGTTGCTATAAAGTTCAATCCCTAATGTCTGCAAAATGCAAAACCTTTTTTATTACTGCCAGTGTAGGAGGCAGTGATTTCTTTTGTGATTTGGGGAAGCGTAGTACTGTAAGAAATTACAAAAATAGCTTTTTAATGGAGGTTTTAAAAGTACTTACAAAAGTTTTAAGTGAAACTCAACAATCTTTCTACCCATTTTAAAAAGTACTTCAAATTCCCATTTCAAGTAATGTGTAAAATAACAATAAAGAGACCAAGACAAGATTAGACTCATCTTACCTAGTGCCTTTTATCAAATAACATCTCATAATGAATTTTAATTGAAATCTATTGAAACTTTTTATTTTAATATCTCAGTTTTTAAGAAGCAATTGTGTATTTTACGTCTGCTGCAGTCAGCAAAATTGCACCAGAGTTAGAATTAGATTTTGGCAACAAAGCTTTTGGAAGCCAACCTCAGATTTTTTTCTGTGGAAACTGTGTTTGAACATGTTGAATATTCAGTGTTTCTTGAGCACAAGCACAAGTATGCCTATCAAAAAACTGACCTCCTGGCTACAGTATCTTAAGTCAAAGTTTGACAGTTCCTAAAATTTCTCCATTTTCAGCTCAGCTTCACTGTCACCTTCCCTACATAGAGGGTGGAGTTAGTGACTTCACTTACCAGTCAGAAATCCTCACTCAAATTGATGCAGGATTCCTAGCAGGGTGGATAAAGAGAAGACCTCTCACACCATATTACAACAAACTCATGTATTATGCAATACCACACCGGAAAATTAATTCTGCACTGTATATACATAAGCACTTGCTTAATTGGTCTTCTGATATATTGTATTGATCTTCAAAATGTGTGGGTTGAGTTGACCTGTGACAACATCGGATACCATTTTTAAGGTACTGTAGCTGTTTTGGGAATAACCTTTCATTTTTAGACATAGTTCATCACAAAATAATAGTATTCTGGTAACCTAGGCATTTCAACCACTCCTGTCTGGCCAGAGTCAAAATATAATTTCTCTACAAAACAGCATCAGAGATGAAATCCAGACACTAGGAATTGATCATTGATTTCAGTTATGATGATTACACTCCAGGGAATATGAAATGAAAACCAAAAAAAGAGAAAACACATAAGTCTACACAGAAAGGAAAGAGACACCAGATGCAGCTGCAGATTCTTCCAACTTTGGAATAAAGTTTCTCAGATGAACACTCATCCCTCAAAATCGTGCCGTTTCAGACTGATAGTCTCCTTTCTAGTTTACCAGTTTCAACTGGGTGCCTCCCTTGTAAAGAAGTACAGATTTTATACCTCATTTTGTTAGGCAAGAGTGCTGCAATATGCTTTTTCATAATGAAACATCCTACTTTCCTCTTTTTCCTTTACAGAGTTTCTAATAGTTCATTTTCAAGACCCTGAAGGAATTCAGAATTAAAGAAATACTTTGCTGTGTACCACTGCCATCTGCTGCTAATCTCTCCCTGTGGATACAAAAGGTCTTATTTCACCATGTATTTAATCCAGTAAAGATCATCCCCTGAATTTGCATGGTCAGTTCAACGTTTCCTTTATAACACTTATCAAACAGCCTCTTCCCATTTTGTTATAGAGCTTCTCATTGCACCTCTTGGCAGATCTATTGAGGCAGTGGATTCAGTTTCGGTTCCACCAAGAAAATTATTTTCTTGTACCAGTGAGTGAAAAAGGTTTGTTCTTGTAGTCTCATACAGAACCAGACTGTTCCAGAGAGTAAGCGTCCATCTCAGAGACTCCAACAGTTTACACATTTTCCATCTGCACTCAAAGATCTTCTGTAAAAAGAACATGTTATTTCTAGAGTCCCACTTCTGCAGCACTTCTAACGCCCACTCATTCCCACCATTTCTAAGGAGTACATCATCACAACTGCTGCATAGTTACTTTAGTTCACACAGTGCTCTGACTTGAGTTTTTAAATACGTGTCACCAGTATATATCATGTTCTGCTGCATACATATTGTCAAGAAGTAAATACAGTTCTAAGTGAAAAAGAACAGAGGAGAGCATGATAAAGAGGAAAAGACCCCACGCCTCACCGATTTCTAACTGTATGGCTAATTGAAGCCATGAAACAAATCAATTGGACATTATTTAAGTTGCAGAAAAAAACACATCTTCTCCCTTACATCTTGTCTTTTGAAAAAGATGGAGCCATACCTTTCACCTACAACTTTTGAAGAACAGAATAGCTTCCATTAATATTTGACATGATCCTTCATGCATTTTTAAAGCGTCTCAGCACACCCAAGTTCTCAGAATAGATATCATCACTATTCTAGAATTAAAAGAAACTTTACTGCCAGAATAAAATACACAGATAAGTCTTAGATAAAAAGGAAGCAAGCATTAGGCCTCAGTTCCATGTTCACTGCAGGCAGAGGATAGTCATCTTTCCTTCTCAGCACACCGCTATACCACTGTCTAGGTGGATAGTTCTCAGTTTGACAGCTCAAATTCCCCATCTGTCTGGAACAGTCCAGGTCCTCACGTCCTACAAACAGGTGTACAGATAACACAGGAAAAGCAACCACAGAACCATCACCAGCTTGTGAAATCAGTGAGGAATACTGTGCCCCTACAGGCATCCTGGGCAAGTTGCTGCAGATTTTTGACCACTTCTGCAGAATTGTCATCTGCTTAATGAATAAACTTTTTACATTATTTATTTTTAAGGGGTTTTGGAGGTTATGAGGCAGCACTATGACAATTAGGTAATAAATAGGCTTTTGTGGTTTAATAACAAAACCAGCTACAATCCCTTAACAAACACAGAGTCTTACCATGCACTGAGTTGCCCCAAAAATAGATGTCATCAAAAGAAAAAAAAAAGATGTTTCACTTCACTTTTCCAGAGTTACAAATTCTCAGGAGGAATGCAGAGTATCTCAGAGCATTCAACACAAACCCTGTAGCATCTAAACAGCAAGCATCTATTTAACTGCCTTGCACCTCCTGAGACTCCTCCATTCTGACTGTGCTCCCCTTACTTCACCCCAGTCAAGAACAGACACACCTTGTTCCTACTTAAATCACTCACTGACTGGTGCAGGATACACCACAGTAGATAAAATGAATGAATGTTATTCTCCAACACTGAATTTCTGGAGTCATTCGAAAGATGTCCTTAGTTGTTTTGTTTTTTTCCATAATCCTACACCCAGAATTATGGGAGAACAGGGTGTATACAGATAACAAGTATATGTTGTCTATTAACCTTGGCTAAACAGAAAACTAATGCTAAAAATGTATCTCTTCCTCTTTTCCAACAACTAGAAAACTAATAGAAAATAATTTCTATTTCTGCAGGATAACCACAATAATCTCCACCTCCTATCATTTCTGGCCTCCTCTTAAGTGCTCTCTAGAACAATTTTGTGGGACTAAATGTTGTTTTTACCTAAACAAACCAAGTTTCTAAAGAGAAAAAACAGGTTAATAACCAGCCACATGACTGTTCAAAACATTCAGTCACATGTGAACTTATACTATTGCTACCTGAGCATGGCAGCACAAAAGGGCAGATACTTCTGAAGGGCCACACTGCTATTCCCTACAGCTCATTTACTTTCTCTTTCCTGGTAGGGCACCAAAAATGGGTATTGTTTAAATAACATCTACATCACGCACAAACACTAGATGAAACAGTTTAGGAGAACTAAGAATAGTCATGGAAAATGAATGAACACACATCTTAAAGAGCTGCAGTTACCAGAAAATATCTTTTTACCCTCTGTTCTTGGACTGTTGTTGAGGCTGGGCAGTAGCACAGCAGATACAGAAAGAGTGAGACTACTCAATTAACTACCGCATTATTATGGGCACCTGTACACAGCATACAGCTTTACCAAAGAATAATGAGAGCTCTTCATGGTCATTTGGCCAATGCTAGGATCAAAGACAATTGCCAGATGGAATGTAGCTTGAGCTGTAACTGAAGTGTTTTGCAATGACAGAAAGAAGCTCCACAGCAATCCTGCAAGAGGCAGCTTGCTGTCTTCATGGTTAGTTACCATGGCCTGTCTTAGCAAGAAGGGTCTAACTTTTCAGATTTGCCAAGTCAGAGAGGAGCACCTGGGCAGCTTTTCTGCTAATAAACAGAATCTCTCAGGCCAGTATGAAACAAACAGCTCTATTCTTGCGGTAAGACCATTCATCATCAAGCACACTGCCAGGCCCAGAAGTAGATGACCTGACAGCTTTTGGGATTGGGATCCAGACAGTGCAGAGATATGTGTACAAGGTCACAAAAGTGTGTGTGTGAGTTCACATCAAAAGAAAATCAGTGGGAGAAATTTCACACTTATTTGAAGGAACTCCTATAAATATTTTTGCTTGTCATAGAAAGCTGTTGGTGTCTGCTTTGGAGAAACCCTAGGATAAATTTTGGGATCCAATTTTGGGGCTTGCCATTCTTACGCTTGAGCATTGAGGTAGAGTTGGCTGTGGCCTTCTTCAGAAGAAAATCCTGAGGCTTTTACTGCCAGACATACCAAATGTACATTTTAAAGCCCAGAAAATGGTTATCAACAAAGATACCTGCTGTGACAATAAGTTGAAGGAACTAACCGTCTGGGGAAGACAGGGATGAAGTAACACCTCTGGCAATTCCTGGTCAGAATTAAAATGACAAGGTAACAGGGGAATAGATCAAGCTTGAAAAGGCAGATAATTATAATCTGGAGCATAGGAACAGATGGCTACACCATCAATCAATGAATAAATAATAGTGCAATCTGACTTGATGGAATGATTGGATGAACTCAAATGACACCAGGCACACTCCACCTTATATAACTAAGTACCAGCCGTGAAGCAGAGCAGGATGTGAGAACATTCATGTCCTGCAGAACTGAAAATACAAAATTAGCAGGTCTTGAATGGGTACATGAACAGCCATGTGTCAATGAATTTACATGTGGGTCATCACTTGGAGGTAAAACTGCATTACGGAATGGCTCTGCAACTGAACTGGTCCTCAAGATGGGGAAAGAAAAACAGAAAAAAACAAACAGAGAGGGAGACCAGCATTTTCCCTGCCTCTCTGATTGTAAATAGCATGTTGCCACCACTGATGTTAGTCACATTCCTGTCTAGTCATGGCAAGTGAGTTTAGTAACATGTCATCTGCTTTGCTCCTTGCACTTCACACTCCACAGTCTCATTTCATTTCCACTACTGAAGTACAGAAGAGTTGTTAGGATACAGTATTTCAGATGCCACTGCAAATTCAATTACAGTTTTATTTTGTCATTTGATATGTCAGTGGAATAGAAACAATCAAGAAGACTGACACTGATCATAATCTGAATTGTCATGCCCAAACCTTGACAGAGGCGTGAGTTAGAAAAGGTGTCAGTCATTTAAGACTCCTGACTCTCCAAAAAACCTTGGAATGTGCATCAAAATGGTGGATTCTTCACTGCTTGCAAATAATATACTATGCTTTGCTGAATGGAGTTTCTACATTTCACGGAGAGCAGCTGCGTGGTGTTCAGTCCCCAGCTGGGGCGAAACCGTGAACTGTCCTCTGGATCGAAGACTTACTTTTTAAGACTCACATAAATTCAAAAGTGAGTATTTGTGCCTACTCTTTTAGTTAAACTATGAAAAAAGGTTACACACAAAATCCTAGAAACTGCATTATTTTTGATGACCGTGTTGTTTTCTTTCAGCATATTTTTACACTGATGTCCTTCCCTGGACTAAAAAAGATTTAATATTTTAATCAAAGTAATATTTTATTTTCTATTTATCTATCTCAAAAAAAAAGTAATGTCAGGTCTTCTGCTTCTGGACCAGGTAGTGTGGTTGATCCTCACTACATCAAAGTAGAGTTCAAAGACATTGATGTGCTGGAGTGCATTCAAATGACAACAAAGTTGATGAAGAGTCTAGAGCACATATCTTATGAGGGGCAGCTGAGGGAACTGGGGCTGTTTAGTCTGGAGAAAAGGAGGCTGAGGGGTGACCATATCACTCTCTACAGCTGCCTGAAAGGAGGTTGTAGCCAGATTGGCAGTGCTAGGTTAATGGTCAGACTTCGTGATCTTAGAGGTCTTTTCCAACCTTAACAATTCTATGCTTCTATTTGCACTGCAATGGTTTGGTGTTCCTGCTATTTTCGTCAACACGATAGTATTTGCAGAATCAGAGTTGCTCACTTTGAACACGCCCTAACAACACATACACATTATGAGATGAAATAAAATTAAAGAGGTAAATCAACCTAATTTCTGCACAGTGACAATGAATCCTTCATTCCTCTAGGATGTTGACATAGTTATATCTCAGAGAAAATGAGGACAAGAATAATTTTCTCTCTTAACGGACACAAGGGAAACACTTCAAAATCCTTCAACGGCTTGTTTTCCTATTCTACAAATAAATGTCATTTTTCAGGATCCAAACACTCAAAAGTAAATATCTCCAAATACTCTTAAAACTCTGCTAATAGCTTGCAAGCCATCAAAAATGTTTTAATGGCATTAAGTAAACATCTATTCTTATTAAAACAATTAATAAAGAAGCCTGTAGTGCTGCATGGGGTTGTTATGTCCCAAGTGCAGGTCTCTTCACTTGGCCTTACTGAACCTCATCCCACTGGTCTCAGGCAGTCAGTCCACACTGTTCAGGTCCCTTTGAAGAGCCTCCCTACCCTCAAGCAGATTGGCACTTCCTCCCAGCTTAGTGTGAATTTACTGAGGGAACATTTGATCCCTTCATCCTGGTCATTGATAAAGGTGTTGAACAGGACTGGACCCAGAACTGAGCCCTGAGGAACACCACTTGTGACAAGCATCCAGCTGGATTTGACTCCAATGACCACAAGTTCTTGGGCTCGGCCATCCAGTTTTTTACCCAGCAGAGGGTGCCCCTGTCCAGGTCAGTGGTAGCCAGATATTCCACCTTCACTTTTGCTCACCTAGAAATTAGATCTCCGGCCATAAGACACAGAGGTATCAAGGGGAAAAGATAATTAGTTAAAATGAGGTAAAATGATCATATGAAGTTTAACTGCTAAAAAATAAAATCACTGTCTTTCACTGATAAACCACATGAAGATGGCTCCATACTGTTCCACACGTTCATAGTTCCTGAGCTGGGACTTTTTGTCTTTCATGCAAGGTGCACTTTCAGGGCCATCAAACATTTTCTGAATATCTCTTTAATGGCACTAGGAAATAGAGGCTGTGAAAGGAGTGCTAAGTCACTGACTCTGTAAACATCAGGAACGGGGATATTTCAGAACAGGATTGCTGAATGAGGTCAGCAAAGCAAATGGATAAAGAAGATGTGATTGAAATAGCCTAACCTGAATTTTCTAAAAGGCTTTTGAAAAATCCCTCATCAAAGGCTTCTATGGAAACCCAACAGTCAGAGCTTTAGGGAAGGTCTTTATGTTGATAAATAACTGGATGAAAGACAGGGAACAGAAGGTATTTAGGTTAGTCAGACAGCTCTTGCACTGGAGGGAGGTCATTAGAGGAGTTCTTCAAGGATTTGTGCAGGGGATGCAGTCATTCATCATATTCCTAAGCAACATGGTAAAATGGGTGAGCAGTGAGGTGAGAAGGCTTTATAATGATATTAAGTTATGCACAATAATAAGGATGATGGCTTGTGATGGTGAAGAATTGAGAAAGGTCCTTATGGAAGTATGTCCCTAGGCAATAAAATGGCAAAAGAAATTCTTTGCAGATGAATACAAAGTGGTGCAGAGGGTAAAACAATTCTAGGATCCTTTATGAAACAATTGGCCTTCAGATGACCGCTATAGCTCAGGAGCGAAATCTTGAGGTTATGATAATACAGTACCATAAAAATATTCTTTTAGTGCCTCATATAGTCAACACATCCCTGCCAAGAATGTTAGGAACTATTAGGAAAGAAACAGAAAATCAGGGAACATCACTGTATGACTATAAAACCCACAGGTCATTCACATCTTGAATACTCTGTGCAGTTGTGAACTTCCTATGAAACAGGACATAGAAAAACTGGAGAAATTGCAAAGAACAGCAATAAAGATAATCAAATACATGGAGCAGCTTGTGTATGAGGAACAACTTACTAGGCTAGAGATCATCAGTCTGAAGAAAGGATAAATTAGAGGAACGATGATATCTTAAACATTAGGGAGAAAGCATGCAAGGATAAAATGTTGTCTCTCCAGTAAAGAACTAGAGACACCAAATTAGGTTAGTAGAAAACAAGTTAAAATAAACAAAATGAGATGATTCCTTATACAGTGACTACTGGAAAGGTTGCCAAATAATTCTGGCCAAATAATTTTCACCTTTAGGTGAGTTTGGGAAAAAACATAGAGAGACATAGAATCATGAAATCATAGAATCATGGAATCATAGAATCCTGTTGGTTGGAAAAGACCTTTAAGATCATCCATCAAGAATTATTAGATACATAAAACTGCGTGTAGATGGAGACGATACTACCATATATGATTGTATTATTCTTACTCTCCTGCTAGGCTTCTTCTGCTCACCATGACACTGTGAGGCAGGATACTGGGTCAGACAGCATTTTGGTCTGACCAGGTACAACTGTTAATATTGAGTTATATTGACTTTTAACATGGTGCACGTGACTGAAAATTCTGGTTTAGGTGTCTACAGATTTACTGTGTGTTTGCATGGCACTTAAACCTGTCAGCTAATTGGCATTAACACCAAGGACCATATGGACACACCTCTTGTGCTCTTTATGAACCAGACACAGGCCTCTCTACTAGCTACACTGGGACCAGCCATGTTAGTTGTTAGTAACATGTTGAGCCTTGTTAGTCTCATAAAATGGGAAAGTACCAAAACCTGCTTTACCAGAGGATGATGCTAAAAAATGCTTAATGGAGACATGTGAATGAAAAGAACAGAATGAAATCTATTTCTTTCACAACTAGCAAAGTCAGAACACAACATGGTGTGAATTTGTCCTCTGGAATTATAAGATTGAAAACTTGGTTCAGATAAGTACATTTCCTGGAGTTTTTTCAGCAAGCACTGAAAATCTCAGAGAACAGAGAACCCTTCTTGCAGAAGAAAAGATAAACTTTATCAAGAGGAACAGCATTCCACTGCAAGTTTTATGTCATGATGTGTAGGCATGATCACCTAATGATGTGTTTCTTTTGCCCAATAAACTTCACAGAATCAGAGGCAATATGTGTATATGGGGGTCATTATCCAGTTCCCCTAATTAGAAAAGGTAGGTGTGGACTCGTCACTCAGTAATAACATTTTGAATCCCAGTACTGGGTCCTGACAACAAGTCTTAGGTAGAAGCTCTCTACCTTCATATCAATCTAAGTGGATAGGATGTGTCAACGTCAGTCCTGGAAAACTTAGTGGAACAAGTGATAACCTATCACCCTTCCCTCCAGGCAACACTAGAAGTAATCCTTCCTATCTTCCCTCTAATTTCTCTATTAAGAAGATGGCAGACAGAAATGGTCCTGGAAGTCTTCATGGTTCCAAGAAAGTGGAAACTCAAACTGAAATCAGGTGAAGGGGCCAGAAAGAACAGCCAGGAATTGTGACAATGATTCAGCTTACACTCTAAGACATTGTGCCAAGTACTGTGCCAAAGCACGGTGCTGAGAGAAGTCTTGCTTCTCCTTGTTAAAAAGCATATGCTGGTACAGATTTGGTAAACACTAATTTGAGGAATAATAAACCAAATCATCCCTTGAGTTTATCATTGTTTCTGATGATATGAACCAGCAATTCTCAGTTCCCTTCTGCAATTAATGAGGGAAAAGAGGATCTCAATTAAACTACCTTTCAGAAGGAAGGTAAATTGGAATAGGATCCCTGGTCAGGAGGACCAGCCTTTGATACATTTAAAGATATTAGCACCAGCCCCCAGCTTCAGCTTCTGATAATTCTCAGAAGCAAGGTCTGAGGAAGATGTAACAAAATTCTACTGCTCTATATGTCTTTAATGTAAAGAGATATGTCTTTAATGTAAATGGAAATGGCAGTTGGTAAGCAAATCTCTCAATGTGCTGCAAGTATCATTTATAGCCCAGGGCCAATATTTAATCTTTGGAGAGCCTGACGAGCCATCACGCAAAGTGTAGAACAACAGTTTTGACAGTCTAAAAGCCAACATTTCCTGGAAAAGAAGCAGTCTTTTCCATCTCACCAAGAAGCTGTAAAGAAAAGAGAGGCTGTGGTTGTACTCTGCCATCTACATGAATGTTCACCTCCATCACTTCTGTAAGAACACTCTGAGCATGCCTTACCACACATGCTCAGGACCGTGTTCCTCACAAAAAACACAGGTTGCTAATTTTTAGAGAGGACCAGGAGGTCATCTGACAAACCATCAGAGATCTGCCCTGGAATCAGCTCTTTCCTCAGCCTGCTCACACTCTCCCAGAAGGCCATAATTGCTAGTTTATAGGCTGGTCTGGATGGAATCCAACCTCCTTTGGTTTTATTTGTGTTTTTTTTTTCTCAAAGCTATACTACTGTGCCAAATCCTGTGGTGTCTGCCTCAAAATTACTCTCCACTCTCTATAAAATGCACATTTTATGACACCAGGAGGGCATGTCAAAGCAGGTGGTCAATATACTTCCCTGGCTTCAAAAAGGAAAAATTGAAGAGAGACAATTAGTCCACTGAACCCATTCCCCTCTTCACAGGCTTATTTAGAACATCTAACACTTACTACAAATTTCAGAGAAGATAATTATCAGTAGCAGAAGGTCCTGTCCAGAGGTACACAGGAGAAGATCCTGTACCATCAGCATGGCCCCATTCTCATTACAAACAATGGAAAGAATTGAATGGAATTGAGTCAGACTCCGTCATCCAACTCGTCAGTGAGTTACAAAGTGTTGAGTGGGAAGGCTCCCTTCTGCCTTCTAAACCCAAAACAAACAGAAATGCAAAACATATTTTCCCATTTTGATCACTTTCCTGATCTAATAAACCTTTCCTTGCTGTATTACGATAATATTATTGTTTATTGATTACTCATTTTTAAAATGGAATCCCATCTGTTCTGATTTATTCCTGATTATTTCCAAATTTTCCAATTAAATAGGGAATAGATCTTAATTTCACGATAGTTTAAATACAATGAAATGAAGGCTACCTTACAGCTGACTTTTCATCTTCCCCTTTGTATTTTAAGGATGGATGGCTTCTTTAGAGCTTCTTATTAAATGTTAGAAAATACAGGCACTGATATAAATGGGAAGATGTGCAAAGGTTCCTTTATAGGTTTGTTTTTACTTTCCTCTTTCCAAACAGGTTTGGAGAACTTCATAAAGCGTAATAATACCATAGATGACTCATGTCACTCATCAATTCCACACTCGAATTGACATGCAGGAAGTCAAACAACTTCAAGTATTATAAACAGCATGATAATTTATGTTCTTATGGAATAAGATTGCTAAAGTTAGGCTATGTGGAATGTTTACACCAGTGTACATGCACATGCACCAATGTACAGATCTGCCCTTCTCTGTTACTAATACCTCCATCTGACAACGTGGCGCTTTTTTCATGTTCCTAATTTTATCTGCCCTTAGACACTGTAATTTCCATTTACCAATTCATACCTAGAGATCTACATTGCAGGATCAATCTTACTATTCTCTTTTGCTCTGAAGATCTAAACACCAAAAACCACACCTCTTAATTCTTTTTGTGAAATCAAGTATGGGATCTACTATGGCACAATCTAATTGAGTCCATTCCTAAGAAGACCGGTGAGGGATTTTGTACAGAGAAAAACATCAGGATTCTCGTGCCTTTTGGATCCAGCCATTTCCATGTTTTATATATTGCTGCATGCAACATTTTTTTTTAAGGAACCGAGAAATTAGGAACTGAAAAAATGGAATGTTTTTAATGGATGAACCTTATGTAGTCCTATTTGAAGGTAATCTACCACAGGAGCTCTAAGTCACACATGTATGATGAGCATGATACTTCTCATTTCAGCTTAGCTTATGCATCATCATTTTTTCCTTCCAAACTGGGATAAAGCTGGGGGAGTCCATTTAAAAAAAGGGTAAAGCTAGAGGTATTCAGAAGTTGCCATGAATTTTATTACTGATTCACAAGAAGTACACATTAATTGTCAACATCATTCAATGCACATTCTGCCACGTCCTTACTGTAATGTAGGTACAGATGATTTGCTCTGTACTCACTAATCACTGCTACCATGACAAAGAGCATGCTTTGCCTTGGACAAATTACTGACAGAAACTGAAAAATACACTGAAAAAATCCTTGATGCTTTTTTTTTCTCTCCTGTCTGTTGCACAGTATGTTCCAAATATGTGGAGGATAGAAGAAAAATTGACAGAAACTTGTATGACTCTTTAAGACTATTCCTACTGTTTTATAGACTACAGTCTTAGCATTTTAGAGTCATTCCTGCTTGAAACTATTACTATACAGTTTTCTCTTAACATATTCCACACTCCTAAATTCATCCACCTTGGCTTGTTTCTTTGCTTATACCAAAGATTACTGCAGGCCCTAGCTACACAGAGCTGAGATCTTTTCCATCCATTTTTATGAGCCATGTGATAAACATTCATCACTAGGCAATGTTCCCTGTGCTAATGAATCCCTCTAAAATTATGTTGAATGTTTAGAGTAAACAAAGAGAGTTATCAATGAATCATTAGGAAAAAAAATTAGTTTAATTAAAATCTATTCTGCAAGCTCAAAAACCACAGACTTTATCCAAATTTAAATGATTGTCATTCTCAGTTCTGTTACTAATGTCACAGACATAATTTGTAAAATTTTTACCCACACTAATCACAAAAATTTAATTTTACTTTAAAAGGCAAATAAATAAATAATGATAATTTGAATTCTTATCACGTTGTGTTTAAGAAATGCTTTTCCTCAGCCATGAAAGATGGGCACACGCTTAATTTTGTTCCCAGTTAACCTGACACTTTCTGGTTCTCTTTCAATAAGCTGAACTTTGGGCTGTCCACGTTTCAGGTGAGAATATTTATAACAATCATAATCCAAGTGAAAAGCAGACTTATTAGCACATTTAATTTTTTTGTAAAACTTTATGTTTCTAAATCGTAAATTAGAGACAAATTTAATCTGATAATTTCACTACAAACTGTCTACCTTAAAATTCTGGGATGTAACAGGTTTCTCTCATCTTCATTCTTTATCATATCTTTTAGCTCATTTTTTCTCCTTTTTTAATCCTTTTAATTAGGCTTGTTTATGTCTAGCCATTACTCACTGTTTCACCTGACAGTAAGTCATGATGTTACTTCATAGCAAAGAAGGGCTATCATGCTGTCCTCTCTAAAGTCAATGATGACATTACCACTCACAGCAGAAGAAATTACATATTGCATTGATACATTTTAGCTGAATTTCTTCTGGACTCCCAGTTAATCAAACACCCTGCAATTACGCTATTTTGCCTTTGTTAATTTTCTACTTGCCTGAGTTGAAATACTTGAATACTTCAAGAAATTAAGTTTTCTCTCTTCTCTTTGACTTGAAAGCAAAAAATATTCCTTTTATTTTCTTTTAAAATGTACTATTACATTTCTTACCATCCATGCTGTGACAAAATCTCCCATCCAAGTACCAACTGCAGCTACCTTCATAAAATTTTCATTCCTGATGCCCATGAAGTCTGTTATAATGTATGCACTGTGAAAACAAGAACACAGACCATAAGCTATACGCATTTGCTTAATGCAGTTATAAAGAACTTGCTTTAGTGAAAAAATATCTATTATTAGCTGTGAAAGATTTCACATTTCTTTCATTATGGCTTTTTCATCTACATCTGAGTTAGTATACATCATAGTACTGCATTAGGATAGGTCAATTACAATTAGAAATGGAAATATGCATCCGATTTTACAACCTATGTCTCTTCTCAAGGTGCTAAAATAATAACAGGCAAAGGCTTTAGCATTATACAAAGCTTCTGGAAATTTTAACTATTTTACCCTTTTTACCTCTTTCTTTGTACAAATGGAGTTGCCACATTCCTGGAATCAGTGGCTTTGCAAAATTTTCATGAAGAAAAATGAAAATATTTAAATTTTCTTTAAATATGTTATTGAGGCACGTGACTTTTCAATCTTCCAGTTATAAAATCACATGGGGTTTTAACACAAGAGTGCAAGCCAAGCAGGTTTTGCAGAATTTCAGTGAGAAGTTACTGCTTTTTGATTCATACAATGTATTTTCATAGATATATTTCACTTAAATCCAAAAGAAGCATTTCCATTTTCATTAAATAAGGAAACAGATGCTATAATTTGACCTCTACGTTCAATTTCATCAGTAAGGGCAATTAAGAATGTAAAGTTACTTGTGCTGGATTAAAACCTTTGTGAAAACATTATAGCTTTTAATATACTCATATTCTTTGCCAAAACACTTTCGCAGTGTTTAAGAAGAGATGACTCTTCTCAAGAGCTAACATTGAATAATGTTAGCAATTACATTTTAACTTCCCAAGAAATATCTGTGTTTTCCAGGTACCTGCAAACACTGCTTATATAATGTTATGCCTACTTAACATTGCACTCAACTGACCCAGTTGCATGTAAAAACTTCCTTGAGCATTGCATTATCCATTATTCAAATCTTACTATTATACCAAGCAATGCCATGTATAGGAGCTAATAAACCATATCCCTGCAACTGGATCACTGCCAGATGATCCCACTTTCTGGGGCATTCCTATTAAAACTGCTGTGCAAATCCATGCACAGCACTGTATCATTTCTTAGATACAAGTTAATATGTAGAAATATGAATGTCATTGAATAGCTTCATGACACCTGTAAAATGACATATCCCAGTGGCTGTTTTCATTATACATATTTCAAGAGCTTTCAGCTAATATGTCACTAAGAAAAATACCATCAATCTATTAAACAGAATATAAATTCCGGGTTAGAGTTTCTGCTGGAATTAAAACCAAACCAAAACAAACCCCAACAAACAAAACCCCAAACCAAAACCAACAATCCCCCCACACACATTTTTCCAAGCTATTTTTAATTACATTCTATGTAGTTAATAAGATCATCAATATTCTTAATTTGTTGTGTTGTAAATAAGACTGTAAGAACGCAAGAACAGCCCTACTGGGTAAGCTGAGAGTCTGCCTGTTCCAAATCCTTGTCTCCAAGGGAAAGCAATGGCTGATACCTAGGGAAGACAGCGGGCACAGGCAAGCACCCTCCTCCCAAATACATTATCCAGCCTCTTTATAACTAGAAAACATTTGTAATTCTGTTTTTTTTCTGCATCTTGGGTATTTCATTCTGGTAGCAACTGTGAAGCTGAAAAATCATCAAGTATGCATTCCTTATGCAGGTGTCTCATTAAAGAAGAGGCAGGACAGTTGTAAGGAGTGTCCCCCCAGAAGAATATGTATCTTTCATCAGTGTGAAACACAGAGAGAAAAACACAGTCTCACCTTTTTTATTCCCATTTTTCATATGCATTATACATCCTCATATGCATTAGACAGGTCTCCAGGTGTACAGAAACTAAATGAACACTCAAACAACACTCCTGAAAAATGGGGCAGTTGGGTAACTCCTACAGCCCCGTCACACAGGGTGGGCTGGCCACTTCCACCCAGGGCAGGCTGATGCAGACAAGGTGGGTTATCCATAAGGCCTGAAGGCTCCCTGGTTGCTCTATGTAAGTATTAACAAGTGGAAGACATATCAAACCAGACAAAAGGTATTTTCTCAACTTGAAATTTAAATTCTCCATGTAGTCACTTGTTTTTACAAACATTAAAAGTATCTGGAGGCTTCTAGTAAGTTCAGATGTGCAGGATACAATACTCAAATACATAGAAAGGCCTTGAATGCAATAGTTTATACTAACAGTCCTTTTTGTAAAAGGAAACATCAACAATTGAAACATGAAAGCATCTAAGAAGCCTGGTATAAATTGCGCATCATTTTCTATATTTAATCAATGCCTAAATAAAGCATGCAAATTGATTGAACTTCAGCTGGAGTTAAAATACCATATTATTATAAAGAAACTCTTAAAACATAATCAGGGAATATTTTATGTACATTTACTAATTAAAATATATCTACAACTTTTTATTGAATGGGGAAAATATTTTTACCACTCACACTATCTTGCCAGAAATAGTAATGAAATCCCTGCAGTTTTATTAACAATTAGCATTGTATCCTGTGACTTCATGCTCTCTGCAATATTATCCTCATTTCAAAATACAAAGAGAAATTAAATTTTTAAAATATGGATTTTTGACTGCTAAAATTTAAAGAACATCCCCCTCCCCTTTTTAATTTTTAATTTTTAGTTTAAATATAAATGAGAGTAGTTGACATTTTCAGAAAAGTTATGCTTGCCTCATGGTGTTACTATGATATATATTTTTTACAGTACCAAAAGCAATATTAATTTCATTGTGGAAAAACTCCTACTTTTTTTTTTTTTCTATTTTAGATTCAGCTAATTATTTGGTCATTTTTCATTAACTGGTTATTCCTCTTCCTGGCTAGGACATGGGTCCTAGCCAGGAAGACCTTGCAGGAGGGCTAGGCTGATAGCTTTTGGGTTCCAGTTAATTGCCATGGTCAGCCCAGATTTTCCACAGCTTGTCAAGAGTCTTCTTTTTCTTTGCCATACTTATATTCTGTGGCAAGGTACACTCATATTGCATCAAAAGCTCTTTAGAAACAGACAGGGTAACTGTAAATAATTAAAGGCTGAGGAACCAATACTTGCAAATGTTATAGATAAAGGACAGGTTTGCAACTGGGAATTGGGACAAACCCACTTTTAACCTTTGTCTGTAAAACTGGAAGCTGCAAAGCCAGGAAAATTGTTCTTTGCAGGCCATAGCCTATGGAAGGTATACCACAGTTTTGACACAATAGGGCAGTACAGAGGAACCTAAAGCCAGAGAGACTTGAGGCAGAAAGACACATAACTCTCTAAGAGAGTTGAAGAAACTCCATCATAAGGTACCTGCTTCGATGTTGCTGCAAATAACAGGCAGCCAGTAAAAAGATGTACAAACCTAATGTATTTGATTGATTTTATGAAATTAGCAGCAGACTGCACAGAGAAAAAAGAGGAAAGCAACACTGTCTCAGAGAAATTTTTCAAAGGAAGATATCAAAGGATTTTACCAGAGTAGGATGACACTTAAGCAGCTGCCATAAAGATTCTTAAAGCAAATGCAATTTTTTCAATCTTCAAGTTTTGGAAAACTTGATTTGGATAAAGGCATACTTGTTGAATATCTGTTGAACACTGTTCCAGTGCAGGAATAAAATTCATGGCTGAAACTTAGTGCTGAGATGGTGGTTTCTTGACCATCACAGGAATCTAAAACTGGGATATTGCTTGAATTTAGACATTCCAATTTAAGTGTAAGCCAAAGATCCACATTCTCAAAGGAACCCTAGTCAGAACAGTCAGTGCAGTTTAGATTATTATTCATCCTTATGCTACTCTAGACAGGTGATTTGTTTTGCCTTATGCTACTGTAGGAACACTAGCATATGAAAACAGTACATTTACATACTAAAAAGTATTGTTAAACCTATGTGACTAAATAATTCCAGGTGCTTTGGCATATCCTGGTGTCCAGGAGATAATCCAAAGACATCTGTATCTCTTTTAAGAATTGTAAGACATCTGACAACCCAGACACATCTGAACAGAACCCTAGGTGTCCACGGACTATAGTGAGATCAGACATTTTGTGGAGACTATAGTTGCCCTTTAATTCCATTTTTGTGACCTTGGTGCATTGTAACTACCCTTCAGCTGTTTTTTCAGTGTCAAAGCACTGGGCTGGTACATGCCACACAGAACATGTTCTCTACAAAGTCTACAAGAGCTGCACCCATAGAGAGTTGTAACCTATGGCTCTTCAAAAAAGAGGAAGGCCTAAATGTTTTTTATGTTGAGTGATAAAGTGTGTACTTTTTCTGATAGGTACCTTTCTGAGGAAGTTTTGTTACCTAGCATTCACCCAAAATAGTTGATTATCTATAGGGAACTCATCTTGCTTGGTGCACCTGACAAAGTGAAATGCCTTGACAGCGGCCAACAAGTGACAGCATGGGAGTTCACATCACCTGCAAAAATAGTATATGCTTATATGTGGCACCAGAAGCTTCCATTACTCTTAATTTAGCGGTGGCAAAGAGTGTCAGGATAACTAAAAACACATAAAACACTACAAGATACAGCTCCTGATCCATATTTGTCACTCTAAAATGACAGAATGGCAAATGAGACACAGTAGCACTTTATTCAGTTGCAAATGGTCCCTCTACTGCTAGAAACTGAAGTTAGAGCTACAGGAAAGGAAGATGCACAGACACAAGAAGACCTGCTGTCCTATAAGTTGGCACATCATAATGAGAATGGTAAAATGCAAAGCTGCCAACAAACTACAGCAAGAACGACAGCTAGTCATACAGTCCCTAACCATCCCCAGTGCACACTTTGAAGGAAGAGATGAAACCTCTTCTATGACACCAGAACAGAGAGAATTAAGAGGCACTGAAACAGGGATTTTACTTGACAAGATGTCAAAGAGGTAACAGCCACAGGAGGTTCAGCAGGCTAGTCTCCAAGACACAACAAAATTGGGATGAAATAATGGCTTGGCCATAGCGAGATAGATTTGTGTCACAGTACAAATCATCTGAGACTGATGGATTGATGCTGTAGCCGAGAATTGCTGGTTGGTAACTTATTTATACACGTTTTATTTTTTAAATCAGGCAACAGAATTGTGATTCAGAAAACCTCTGCTCATCAGTCTCCAGGCCTGAGGGCTGCCTAACTTACTGCCTAACTTACTCGGTGACTTAGCTTTTAAAGCTCTCAAGCCATTTAAAGTTCTGCTGCTAGGCATATACAGGAGCTGCTCACTCTCCACAGGAATAAGCCATTTGGCTTTTAGCTCACATCCTATATTGATTGATATCCATAAGGTGGTTATTCCTCCACTGGGCTTGCCTGCAGAGCTCCATCTGTGAAGTGTTTTGCAAGACTACCTTGAAGAAAAGGCCCATTGAAAAACACAGCATTGCACACCTAACTGAAATGGTAGGGAGCACTACTAGAGATCCAATCCCTATTCCAAGGGTCACTTATTCAACGCCAGTTGCATCTCGCTGTCATTCGCAATAGAAAAAAAAAGTGATGTCCGACTTCTATTTAGGACAGTAGTTTTTTTTATAAAACTATAAAAGAGGATGAGAAATGTGTTCTCATGAGGATGAGAAAATGTGTTCTCATCCAAGAGGATGAGAAATGTGTGTTTCAGCCTCAGGTAGGTAAGGGATAACCGAAGTTGTGTATCCCATGTCTTGTGCAAGTACAGTTTTTCACATGTAAGACACACCTTTCCATTTCCTCCATTTTTAAGGGAAATGGAACGGATGGTCAGGATAGGAGCTTGGATTAGATCACAAGTACAGACCTAAATAGAATCATAGAATCATAGAATGATTAGAGTTGGAAGGGACTCCCAGAGGTCATCTAGTCCAACCCCCTGCAAGAAGCAGGGACACCCCCAACTAGATCAGGTTGCTCAGGGCCTCATCCAACCTGGCCTTGAACGTCTCCAGGGATGGGGCATCCACCACCTCCCTGGGCAACCTGTTCCATAATAAGGCGCTTCAAGGAAGTGAGACAGAGTTTAAAAAATATTCCTATCATTAATATAGCTTATTGTAGGAGTTTCCGTCTGTACAGATTTTTGTGGCTCCTATGCAGTCCTCAGACCTAACCGTCCTTAAGCCCTCGATGCCCAGTAGAGTCTCAAATTCTCCTTAGGGACCAGGTGCTATTCACACAGATTAACTTTTGCCCAATGGTGCTAGTCTTCCTCATCTGTCTCCCTAATCAATGGATTTGACAACAATCCAGAGCAGGTTTAGATAGTTTTCACTTATGACATCACTACGGGTCACCGTCTCTGTTCTAAAGGATTTGCAAAAGCTAAATCTTAATGACAGGGCTACTGCCAGGGCACGTGATAGTCTTCATCCTCATGGGAATAAAATCTTCCCATCTTCGTCTTCATGAGAAAATCTTAGAGATCTGCAAGTTCAAAAGTACTGAGGGCCTCCACCATGGAGGAATCAGCCTCCTGGGGCTAAATGCAAATTTTGGCCAGTACTGGCACATATTCCCAGGGAGTTTAAATGACAGGATTTTCTACACCTACAATTTCTTTTACATCAAACCTCAAATGGCATAAATAAAATCAGAGCCAACAAGTGGTTGAGTTGCAAACTGAACCCAGATATCTCCTCTCTTTCAGATGAGCAGCTTTCTCCATCGTTATGTAAGTTCTCCGATGAGAATGTATCATCACCCTTACAGGCCCTACTATAAAACACTTCTTATGGACAGGATAGTATGGGAAAAAGCATAAAAGATGCCTGAGGAAATAAATACAAAATTTATGTTTCAAATGTATATATCTATGAGATATCTTTTCCAACTTTTCCAGGTTTTTTACTATTCTTGTGCCAAATGCACCATAAAGTGTATAGTCTGTTTAGTCAGACAAAATAAAAATAAAAGATGAAAAGGATTCAGCATCTTTCTGCACCAAAAAATGGTTAAACAATTCAGCCAAAGATAGGTTGCCTGATGCACGTTTAATGCTATTGTGCTATCAGACGATGGCTCACATGAACACCCCCAGCGGTCTCACCAGCCCCCACCAGACAGACACGACACCGCAGCTGTTTCTGTGTAGCTCTTTATGCTTCCATTTAAACTCTACAACCACCTGGTAAATTGGAGGTTTTTTTAGCTGAAACAATGAAATAAATGGTTGCTTCTTAGATGACTGATGCTACAGAAGATAATTAGGATGTTTCCTTGCTGATAAATGAATTGGCTATTGAAATTCCGTTTAGTGGAGAATCGAACAAGTTCAGAGAACCATGTCACTTTTTAGAATGTCTTTTAATAATAAAATTCTGCAACTAATCCACAAGACTAGTGCCAGCTGGTACATTACTTGCCTTATTTGATTCACTCCATTTGCCAATATACTATGTTAGCAAAATAGTTTTCCAGTACGAAGGTCCAAAATGTTGGCAGAGGTGCCAGGGATGCAAACAGGACACATAGCCTTGGGTACAGCCAATCTGAGCGTTTAAATAACTTGACTCATTATACCATAACATAATCTGCAGACACACGAGTCTGCAGCCTCAGCCCTTACGGTACACACCCCGAGAAGGATAACTAGTGCTGGTTTTCAACAAGTGGCTAAGCAGCAAGCTAAATTATCCACATATACACTAAAGAAAAATGTATGCTTAGAGTTTCAAAAATTTGAAAAATGTGTAAACTTTTGAGTTTTTTTTCATTTAACATTTTGTTAATGTTGTAGATTTGCTTACCTTAAAAGACAGACAATTTGTTTGGCAAGAGAAATTTAAAAATTACTTAAATTTGAAAATAACATTAACAGATACTAGGGAATACATCAGGCAAAGTCAGGAGTTGGAAGGGACCTCAAAGGGTCATCTAGTCCAGCCCCCTGCCCGAGCAGGATCACCTAGATCACACAGGAATGCATTTGGGAAGGTTAAGTTAGTAATTTAGCAGAGACAGACACAGTAAAACATTTACTTTTAAATAAACCTGCTTTGATTTTAAACTTCACATGATATTGGTAAGAGTGGCCTTGAACGATGCTGCACTGGCTGAACTCTTCAGAATGGGACATGGGTTACACACATAGATTCACGGTGTCAGCATTTGGCTACAGCTGAGATGGGATAAGGACAGGTGTGCAGCAATATTCTCAGAACTGGTGGTTTCGAGAAAAAAAAAATTCATTTAATAAAAAAAGAAAAAAAAAAGAAAAAAACCCTGCTGACATCTTTGCCAGAGTATAAACAAAATTAAATTATGTAGCTGGAACATTACCACTTTGACCGAGGTTTCTGTGAATTCCAGCAAAAACTTTGTACTTTCTAACCATTTCAATTTTAGGAATGTCAGAGGAGTTTAACTGCATTATTGTAATGCTGAATACACTAGTAATTGCAGTATTATTGACAATCAGAAAGGGGAAATTAGAACAATTTGCAGTTGGCACGAAACCCTGAATGGACTCTGCTTGTAAGCAGCAGCCCAGCTGGGAAAGCAAAAGCAGAAATTCTCTAAGCAACTTTGAATAGAAACTTGTAAGTATTAGCAGACAACACAACTTCACATACTAAAATTTTTTTTTATTATTTATTAAACCATCCTGAACCACTGATAAACACATTATTTTTAGAAATAATAATTAAATGTCAGAAAACTACAAACAACGTGTCATAAGTTAATGAACTGGAAGTTCTCTGGCACAGAGAAATGCCAAAACAGAATCTCCACCGATAGATTGTATGTAATCATAACTGAAAAGAATTTGAGCTGGTTCTGAAAAAAAACCTGTAAGCTCATAAAGTAAAAAAAAGATGAAAAATGAAAATTTCCTATGAGTTCATTTTTAATAATTTGTTATAAACAAAATGGATTTTCTCTAGGTTTTTAAGGTTTTTAAAAAAACGCAGCTTATTTGAGTTTGAATTTCAAGGCTCTGTTGTAGTGCTTGGGCCAAACAAGGATCACATGCCTTCTTTCAACATTTTCTTTTCAGGAACCACTGATGTCCTGGAATGACAAATGGCCAAAGGACTGTCCTCTCAGCGTGGACCAGGGGACTTCTAGTGTTTTATTAAACACTGGAAGACACTGCAAGAACCTGTATGTCTGTGACTGGAACAAGGTGAGATGTTTCACTAAAGCAAACATTGGACCAATATTCGAACCTGTTGTATGGAGTTTGAATTTGAGAAGTAACTGCAAAAATACAGAGGAATGGAACTTGCATATGGATGGCCATTTTTAAAGCAGTGAAGACTGATATATGACTCACAATTTGCATCAATGTCCTCATGTGTTGGAGGAGTGTATTTTCTGATATTTAGGCTATCTATTTATTTTCTTTCACTAAGTCAGTACAACATGGTAGGTTTTAATTTTGAAATTTTTGTTTCCAGAGTTTTGCTGCAGAGACATGTCAGTGTGTCTGAAGCAGAGAAGAAAACCTTTGTAGGCTAGGAGGTGACTTCCCTGACATACAGTCTTTAAATGACAATTTCAAATCCATTCACATTATGTTTTATGTAAGATATGAAGATATTCAATTTGGCTTGTGTGCTTGTAGCCAGTACTGCTGGTACCTCTGTCTCGTTCTTCAAAGTTACCAGGAGTGAAAAATGGTCAGGAGCACTAACTGTTATTATAAAATGGTAGGTCATGCAGAGTCTGTAATGACTTGGAGGAATGCATTGCTTTTAATAGCTATGGGGAGAGGGGGGAAATAAAAATCTGAAAACACAAGCATATTTACAAAATTCAAAAAAGCCAGCTCTCAGATTGAAAGCAATCTTGTAGTTTGGTTTAAAAATTGAGTTATTTGTAGTTATAAATATTTAGCTTAATTCTTTTAACCTGTATCCATGATCATTCCAGCTTTCTTTCCAAATCTTTGTGTCATTAGCATTTTCATTATTTTAATTTCTTTTGCTGGTTTGGGACAGGAAATCCTTCTTAGGAGACTAAAAAATGTTTCATGCCCAAATCACTTGGGATTAGCATTTATTGTGCAAGGTTTTTCTTTCAGGAAAATGTATTTCAACTTCAAACTACAATACAGAATAAGGTCAGCTATTCCTTTAGAGGATTCAAAGTTTTAACTGCACACATGAAAACATTCATCTTTCAGCAGGTAAGGCAATTTAAAGCTTAATTTCATCTGAGCAGTATCAAAATGGATTCACCAATTATCTGTCTCTTATTTAAATATTATTGTTTCACCAGAAACTTCTCATGTTTTCTTATGAACCAATTCCACAGTACACAAGCAAGGTTGTGAGACAATGAGTAAAATAAACTGTGCAGGTCCTGTAATGAGTATTTTAAATAACCCAAACCAATCCAAGACTTTGTGCAACGACTGTTAAGAATGTAAAAAGTATTACAGAAGTGTCAAGGTTGTAGATCAGGTGATTCAACTAAATTTATGCTTTCAAAATCAATATTTCTTTTCCTTATTCCCAATAAAGACAAGTAATATTTGAAATGAATGAGTCAGGAATAAGACCAGTGAGTGAGACTGAATGGATAGATGGTGGAGCAGAGTCCTGATGCCCTGGATTGCTGAATTATAGATTTACTAAAAAAGAAAGAGTGGGTAAGTAATATGTGCAGTGAAGACTGTAGGATATTTGCTGAACGAGTAAAATGGAGATTTGACTTCATGGAAGTTTGCGGATGAGATGAAGATTTCTTAAGTTTTTACTATTGACACATCGATCAAATAAAGCAATTAGAATAACTAAATAAAGCTGGTAAAATCACAGAAAAAAAAAGAGGTTGGAAGAAAACTGAAAGTATGAACTTGTCCAACCTCATGCTAAACAGGGCTAACTGGCATTATTAGATCATATTACTTGAGGCCTTATTTATCCTTAAAGATTGATTATTTTAAGTTAATTTATTTAAAATTATTTATCAAAACCTAAATAATTTATCAAAAGCAAATTTAACATTACTTAAATATCTGAATAAAATTTAAAAGGGCACCAGGGAACGAATGCACTTTACAATTAACGGTTTGGGATTTCTAATTCAAGTGATCTCTTTTGGCTATACCAAGACTTCATCCATTTAACACAGTGCAAAAGCAGACAGGGATTTGTCACAGAAAACTTTGATGCAGACAACCTATCCTGTCATTAGGGTTCAAGAAAATAATGTATACCCTGCTATGCATTGTCCTGAATAGTTTGAAGACGGAAGCCAGTACCTCATTTTTAATTCCACATGATTCCATAATTTAGTGTTTATTAAATATCCTCTCCAGAGTAAGAGAAATGTAAGTATTTTTAATAATATCAATAATACAGATTAACCACACACACTTTTATATTGCTTATGCAGAATATAAGCATTGGGGTTTTTTTACATTAAGCGACAAATTGCTAAGAATAAAGTTAAAATCTAAACTGTTTCCTGTAGGATTTTATCTTGTACATAGGCAAAGCCTAAAAAAAGCAGAGCAAATGCTCTGGGAGAATCTCTGCTCAGTTGCTTTTTCATGAACACTAATGGCTCTCACACTTGCTCCATGCATTCCAAGAGTGGGTGTCAGGATCCGTCCACGTGCCAGTTACTGAATGCTGAGTTTGACAGGGGCCACAAAAAGACCATCAGCTAAAACCAGCAAAAGTCATAGGCAAGAAGGGAAGCAGAATATTAAAAATTACTTAAAAGAAGCAAGAAAGGTAGGAGAGCTGAGAAACTGGACTGACCAAGCTGACGGAAGGGAAGGGACAAGATGACTATGCTGAAATACAGAAATAATTTCAAGTATAAAATATCTGAAAAGGAAGGAAGGTCAGAGCCCAAAATGGAATGCACCTGTCCACAAGGAAAAGTCATTAGATTCAGCTGTATTTTCCTACTCCTTTTGTAAAGATTCAACCATTGAGAGTCTCAGCATTGTGAAGCAATGACAGGATAAAGAGGGATACTCTTTTTTATTTCAAAAAGTTAAAAACTTAATTTTGAGCACGGAATAGATCCAAGCTTTCTGTGATGTTATTTTAGTGCTTTTTGCTGCTTACGCATGCTTAGCTGCATAACAGTGCCTACAGAATAAAGGAGGTGGACTGAAACTGCAGTTTATTCAAGGATCTGAGAGCATATACCCATACACCAGCCCAGAACATCAGCATACAATGGCACAAATGACGGCACGGGGCTCTTATGAAGACAGAAAATGGTATTAGCAGGAAAATCTTACTAGGCATTTCAAAGAACCACACCAGCAGAAACAATAATTCAGCCCCAAACACCCAAGAATTTCTTCAGATTGAAGATGGATATACAATTTGATACAGCCACAAATGAACCCTAAATAAGATCCTCTGCAAATCTTTGTTCTACAATGTTATTCAAGTTCTACAGTCTGTATACATGTAGCCAGTGCTCTGTTCTTTCAAAACGAAACTAATTAGGAAATCCTCAAGCAAGAAAAACTTATCCCTTAAAGCTGCTTACAGGTGCAAAAGTACAGGAAGTATCTTTCTGTTATGTATATTTGGTTTCCTGTCTGTTGAAGGTGACTGGCATATATCAGTCTTGCTGAAGTCTATTAAACCAGACTGAGGTATAGAAGCTGTAGGAGTTGTTAGGAAATAATGATCTCCTGTGCTCACAGGTACCTTTGAGAAGAAATGGAAGGAAAATGTGTCATGACAACACAGGAGCTGGTCTGACGTTTTGGTTGGCTTCTCTCATAATCTAACAACAGCAGCAGATTGCAGAACAGATGGAAAAGAAGTAGACTTCAAGCAATGTTCAAATTAACAAACCGAGGAGATTGCTTCTTTACTATATCACTTGAAAATGGTATATAAAGAACAACTGGGTCTAGGGCCAGTCATCTGACAAGAGCTGGCATATAGTCATGGCAGAAAATTTCACATGGAAAACGCAAGGAAGAAGACAGCCTGTTCTTCCACTCCTTGGCTGACAAAGAAAACACCTTTATCATGGCTACTTGACCATCCAATGGCTGATATAATCTGAAAGAGTCTAACACTGGATCTGCTACAGATTTGCTCTGTATTGTACTGACTGCGGTATTTTCTTGTCCTTACACTACTCGGGATTTTGAATAAAATTGTAACTGAAATCAAAAGGGATTTTATCTTCAAATCAATAAAGCTATTGTGAACTGTCTATTTTACAATACAGTCTGCTTTCAATGACTTGAAAATGGGTTATCAGAAGATATGTCAGAAACACACACTGCAAGTGTTTGCTCAGGCACTAGTACAACTTTATGACATACAAACGGAGAAAAGGACAAACTGTTGTGTAAACCTCATCTTCAAAAAGATAATTCTCCTAATTTTTCACAGGTAAAAGAACTGCAAATCATTAAAAAGGGAAGATGGAGATGTATGCACATGTATTTTTGATATCCAGACATTACATTTTTATGGGTTTGGCTAAATTTTTAGGTCACTTAGTTACAAATGCTGGGATCCGTCTGAATTTCAGGTACTAATTCTACAATACCTTTGAAGAATCCATTTTTCTTCACAGTCAGTAGAGAAAAATAAGCACTTTACAGACATAATTCATCTAAATTATCTTGGACATCTGCACTGGCTCTGGCTGGGATGGAGTTAATTCATTCTCTTTATAGTAGCTCATATGGTGCTGTGTTTTACATTTGAGACCGAAACACTAATGCTGCCTACTGAGGTTAACCTGCAAGAACATCTCTTACTCCGATGAATGATCCAGATTTCAGTTCAGTAAATGTAAAATTCGTTGGTTATCCTTGAACTCTTTCCTGGATTCTTAAACTATGAGATATCACAGAATATGGATTTCTATGTCCTAAAATTGGCACTGTTTAGTTTATTAGATTGAAGATCTGATGTCCATAAAAAGTCCCTGCAGGTCTATACACATCCCAAACTGCAACTAAAACCAGTAAGACACTAAAGGTAGAATAACCTGTTTGGGAAAATGCCATTCTAACTGAAAATACCTTACCTTTTATATAGACATCAGGTTGAAAAAGACATTTCCAAAGAGTGTACAAGTTTACATGACGAAATACTGTCAGTAAGGAACCTTTACAAGAATGAGTAAACTGTAATTAAGATTTGATTAAAATAGTAAGTTAAATCTAAAGTTGAACAGATGGTTAGCAGGACAGATATAAGCAGAATTAAATGAACTATGGAGTAAATATTCTATCTTTGTCTGATGCTCATTGTGGAAAACACTTCAATGCACTACTGTTAAATGATAATCTGATCCAGAAATAGTTTTAGACTGTCTGAAGGTTATTCACATGTTACTAGCTGAAGCAAATAGTGTCATTAATAAAAATACCATGATGTCTTTGTGATGGATGCATGAAAAGCTTCAAGATCAGTGCCAATGTATTTTATGGTAAGTATTTCTTTAGTTTACTTATTGATTACGTGGGAGACTTTGTAATTAAACTGATATTCTACATTGATGAATGGAAGAAATAGAAGGTTGCTGGATGGCTCTGCAGAGCAATTATAAACCTTTCTCTCTGCTCAGGAACAACTCTGGCAAAAATTCTCCCTGCATTCTGAAACCAGCCGAGGACGTGAGGATGGTTAGAAGTGTCTGCTCTGAAGCAGACAAGGCAGAATGTAATTCTTCAGTTAAAAAAATACCTATCAAGCCTTGTACAACTGTATTTGTGTTTTGTTTTTGTTTTTGTTTTTGTTTTTTTTAAGAAGATAAAGATAATAAACAGCCCTCTTTCAAGTAGGAATGGACACACCACTATGAAAGTAAAAGGGAGTAAAATACTGTGAGACCTAATCAATAGAAACTACTGGGTAGAGGTGGAATATAATTAAATTATTGTATTTCAGGACTTTTAAACCCCATTTGTAATTGAAATTTAAATACATCTTTCTTTAAACTTGTATTATTTTTCAAAATAAATATTTCACTATCTATATGTCTGATATAAAGTTTGCTTTGTTTATTTGTCAAATGTCTTTTTCAAATGTCCCCATGTTAACAAAAAGATAACTCTATCTAAAGACAGCATTAAGTCATAGTACCGCACATCTCCTTTTGATATATCTATTGAGTCTGGCTGGAATGAACCTAACTTCCTTGGACTTGATGATCTTAAAAGTCTTTTTCAACCAAAAGAATTCTGTGATTCTGTGATTCTTCATAGCACATGTGCTATGTATTGGTACCTAGAAAGATGTCGGTAACACACCAGTGTTTGAGCAGTGCTCACACAGCATCACGGCTGTTTCTCCAACCCACCACTCTAAGCCAGTAGGCTGGAGGCAGACAAGAGGTTGGGAGGGGACAGAGGTTGGGAAGGAACACAGCCAGAAAACCTAATCTAAACTTACCCAAAGGATATTCCCTATCATATGATGCCATACATGGTAATAAAAGCGGCGCGAGAAAGTAGGAAGGGAGGACATTCGTGATTATGCTGTTTGTCTTCTGAAGCAACTAATAGGTGTACTGAGGCCTTGTTTCCCAAAAACTGGCAGGCCATCCGCCTGCTCATGGGAAGTGATGAATGCATTTCCACTACTTCCTTTGCTTCTGTGTGTGGCTTTTGTTTTTCTTATTAAACTGCTTTTACCTCAGTCCATAAGCTTGCTACTTTATTCCCTTGTCCTGGTGAAGAGGGGAGTGAGTGATTTGGTGGGGGCCTGGCAGACAGCCAGGGTCAACCCTCCACAATGTATTATGTACATGCTGACTTTCTAGAAGGAAAACAAGTTCACAGCTGAAAAAGAAATACTTTGATTTCATCTTAATATGAGTTTATTACCAGTATAGCTTTTCAACTATGAATCATAACACAAAACTTCTGGTAGGATTTTCAGAGATACCCAGCACCTACATTCATCTTTTTGAACATTACCTTCATGTATATTTAGTTCTCAATGACATACAGCTAAAGTTAACATACTTAGAGATGTCAAAAAAATAAGTGATCTTCATATGGTAACATCACTTATTTTCAAACCCAATACCAAAAGCTCTGTAAAATTCTGCTTCCATATTTTGTTCGACTCACTTTAATCTAGGTAGAAGTACTGCGCTCCTATTTATAGACCAACCTTATATCATCCACTTTCAGACACTGTCTGAGATGTTTACAACCTTTAGGGTTTCAGATCAAAATTTATGGACCTGAAACTTTCATGATAGTACTTACTGGTATTTATGATAAATGCATCAACTTAATCAGAAATCTCAACACTAAAAGGGCAATGCAGCTGATCTACGAAAAAAAAAAACCAAACTAAAAAAAGAAGCATTCTCATGTTTGGGAGTTTATCTCCTGTAATGTTTAAAGGAGCTTTTCTTGTCTTTCTTTGAAGGCTGTTCAGTCAGTGGTCTGACACATCTGTGAACTGAAATTACATTTCATGTTCTATACTGCAAATGAAAACAAAATCCTCTGCTAGATAAGAGAAAAAAAGAAGGGATTGTGACCTTGTCCCTTTTGATTTACTGGTTGTGCAGGCACACTGTACATTACACTGAGTCATCTCTTTAACTTCTCTAAAGGTTGTGTCTCCGAACTGGCAGATCTGTCCCTTGCAGAAATCCAGTTCCACTTTTCACATCCAGTTTTCATATTTCCCATGATACTAAAGGGTGGTTGTTTGCCAGTACTTCCCATCTCAGGAAGACTGACAGATGCAAGCAGTCCAAAAGGAAAGTTTGCTCCACACTTTGCTTATTTAATTACTTTAGATGCATTTTAACGGATGAGATTTGGAAAGACACGGACAGATGATACTCCGGTTATCTAAAATTGAAGTGAAAGTTAACTTTTTTTCTTTTTCAAGAGAAGTACTATTTCCCTTAGTTTTAAGTTGTTTGGATTTTTTTTTCTGATAAGCATTCTGAACTGATGAAAACGAGCACAATGTTTGAAAAATTCACATTAACTGCATTCATCTTGGCAGTAATCATGTTGTTACACAAATAAAAACTCAGTGTAAAGTAATACAAATGCATTAACTGGTTCTGGACTGAAAAGCCTATGAAGATTACTTGTTGAAAAAAGATTTAATAACAGAATGATAAAGAAATAGCTATGCATTCTGATAGTTAAGAAGGCATCTGCACTGGGCTAGCCTTGGTCCTTAACTGAAGAAATAGAGAGTAATTAGCAATTTTTTAAAAAAAAAATTCCTTAGAGGGAAACAAGACTTTGGCAATAATTCATCACACCATCATTGGGAAGCATTTCTAAAGCTAAGAGAACTCTTTTCTTCAAGCAGGCCACTCAAGAGTGAAAGAAAGCATGCCACAGATGAGGAACATACGGATCTCCTCCACAGGACAGTTGGATTCTTAATGTGGTGGGCATGATATATTTCCATTACTTTTCCAACATGCTGTTTCACCCCGTGTTCTCTCTAATCTGTTGCGGGCTTGACAATGTCTGGCACAGCCTCATATCCATACTGTAAGTAGTATGGCTGGCCATGGTAGCAGCAAGTACAGTGCTGCCTTGCTATGCAAAAGTACCTGTGGGAAGACAGCACTAGCCATATGGCTTTTTCCAGACAGCAGATTAAGTTAAGGTTTGGAAAATAAGCACATGAATTCTGCTGGTATCATGCCTCCAGTCTGGGAGAGAAATAGCTTCACCAACAGAAGTTTTCTGAGGGTTTTACATCCCTTTTTCTTACTGCCCTTTGTTTAACACTGTCCTAACAGTTAGCTTCTCTCTACATGCATTTCTCTGTGTGTCTTAGAGGTCATCAGCAATTCCGTTTTTCAAAAAGTGTTATATGACTATCATGAGACAAAACTGAAACCTCAAATCAAAAATCTATTTATAGAAAATATAGAAATGAGCCTTTATGTCTGCAAAATATGTTAATTTAATTTAAGCCACGTAGCATTATACTGCTCTATTACCTTTTAATTACTGACAGGGTTTTTTTTGTATATAGAATCTAGTTTAACAACCTCATCATCTGCTTAACATGAGGAGCAAAATTTCCCATTGAAAGCAGTGATTCAACAATTACTATTCACAGGGATGACATTCAACTAGGTAAATGAGTAGCAAGATTTTATCTAGTCACAACATAGATAGATGATTGTTCTTTGAGTCACTGTGGAAGTAACGAAATCCCAGATGATTTGGCCAGACAGGCAAGACACAAAACAGCTATGCTTTGGAAGCACTCCCTTACAAAGCATTTGTTTTCATTAAAAAAGATCATGTTTCCCTTACAAACATTTTGTGGCTGAAATGTCTCCTCATTAAACAAAAGCAGAGTTTGCTTCAAAATGATGAAGACAGAAAAGATCACTTTCGGAAAGGGACTAAGTAGTTGATCCTGTTTCTATAAGCATTGAATGGACTTTGAGACACTCAGTGTTTTAATTCCTTCAAGAAAGAAAGTAATCAAGAAAGTTCTGCTTTCTTGATGCTATCAGCAATGCTAGTTTGGAATAAATATTAGCTTTCAATATTCTCAGATGACCTTGAGGGCAGAGAGAGACTAGAAAGTGGAATGGCTTTTATGTTATTGGGAGCTTTTGTTTCCACAGATAGCCCGTGCGTAAACTCCCCAAAAGGTGAGAAAAGGGAAGTAATATACGATGCCACATGTTTGACAGGCCAAATCTAGAATGCTGACACACATGCTTGTAAGATAAAACCTCATTCATTTGTAAAGATTTCTTCAATGCTTTTTCTGAGACATTGACAAATAATTATGAGCATTTCAATAAAATATGTTTATGAAGTATAAGGTAAAAGTAGGGCCCACATTTAAAACACTTCCTCCTGCAGTTCTTCTGACCAGGGTTGCAACAAAGCAAACGAATCTGACCTGATACAGAAGACATCAACAGTAAGATAAAATGGTAATGTATAAGTTTGTCAACAATCTCTCTTCTTGCGCAGCAGGTGAACTGCAGTGAGCTTTCTTACTGGAGAGAAATTTTTGCCACAGCAGAGAAGTCTTCATTATTATTAGTAGGTAGTTCCTTACAGAACTGATGCCCATGACTGCAGAAAGAAGTTGACGTTTAAGACAGGCTGAGTGAGTGTTTACTGCCGACCACTGGTTAGTGCAATGAGAGCCACAAAGCACTAGCGTGGCAAGTGCCAAATAGAGAAGTGATATTGATAGAGAGGAAATCTTCACAATTTGTAATTTCAGACTTTGTGTGGATTCTAGTCTCATCAGTCTTTTCATAATGGAGTGAAACTACTCATAGATGGTAAGTTTATAATTGAAGAAAAAGGAATGATCATTCATTCTTGAGTTTTGCAGCAGGATTTTCAGGCTCCGACTACTACTTCTTGCAGATAGATCTTACACAGTCTTGCCCTCACCTGCATGCTGTCCAATTGAGGTGACTTCCATATTTCCATTTTTAATTTTTTGTAATGTTTTGAAATATTTATATTTTTTATATTTGATGAGAGTATTTGATTTTCAATTAAAAAATTAGGCATATGATGGTCAACACAGTAGCTGTGAACTCGCAGATTTCAAGGCTGTAAAGTGTAAAGCACAGTAAACCACTCTGGATAATACAGGTCATAAAATTGCATATAGAAATTCTTTGCAGAAATGGACTTTTTCTAGATGACGTTAAGCCCATTAGAAAGTCTCAGTTTCAGTCCTCTAAGCATACATTTAGAGAATGTACACATCACTGTGGAGGATTTTAACAGGTAACAGACATGAGAGCAATCCAGCATTTGCTGAGATGGCTGTTAGGGCCATAAACAAGATGATTGTTTATCAAGCAAGAAGAAAAGAAGAATGTAAAGAATGTGGAAAAAGATAATGAAGCACCAATCAGCAAGCAGGTCTCGCCACAATACTTAACCTATGAGAAGAGACTGTTAGGGGGTGTGCTTTGTGTACTGGGAAAAATGAACATATAAATATTGGGTTGGAGTCGGCATTAATTGATCACATTGATCTGAAGTGATGACCTGTTATTCCTCCACAACACATCACCTCATCTTTCCAATAGTTATTTAATCTCTCTATAAAAAATCTTCAATTTATTCCTACTCTGAACTTTTCTATACTGTTCCCAGCTACTGCATCGTTTACATCTTTGCTAAACTAAGCACTCTATTACCAGAAACCTTAATTTCTACCTCAGTTATCAGTTATTCAAGCTCCTCATGACCTACTCTTGTATAAACTGAAGAATAGCCTCAACCCACAAAGCATGCCTTTTGTGTTTTGAGTTATTTTTAATGTTTTGTCATTCTATTTAATTCTCATGAATTTTCACATGCAATCTGTATGATCTTGTGTTCATATCTCATTTCAAGGAAGAAATTCCTTTTTGTATATACAAGTTCTTGCACTAACTCATCCGGTCAAGGTTTCAAATAATCATGGGAAACTCACTGAAGTGTATACCACAACATTACACTTGCCATGCACAAAATAAAAGGTAACTTTGCTCTACTGGGAGCAGTGCATTAGCAAAAGAATGGTACAAGTACTCATTTTTTAATATGTTGGTTTTATTGAAACCATCTACAGCATTATTCAGGAACAGTGCACGTACTTGAGCAAGTACCTGCACCTCTAGAACACTGAAAAGGGCTGAGCATAAATTGACATTTGTGATTAGATGGATCTCCAAGATATAAGGATTCATTGTTCTTCTTAACAAGCAAAATTAAAGTTGTTTTCCTTAAATTTTTGCTTTTAGATAATTCTTTTGATTTATTAGTTTCTTTCATCAGAGTTTAGAGGAAGGGGAGTTTATGTGAGTTTTGTTATTAAAATTGGCTGTTCCTTTCTTAATAGGATGAAGGAAAAAGCTGATACCTATCCCTTTTATAAAACTGTGAAGGAAGTGAAGCACTTCTCCCTTTCCATTTCGTCTACTTTCCTCCAAAGTTAACAAAGAAAAATCAATTATTACAGCTGACCTTGGTCCCACCAAAATTGGTTCTGGGGTGTGAAAAGCTTTATGGCAATTGCTGCAATTTGGTTGAAAACATTAAGAAACTTTTCCCTGAAACATTTAGTTCTACAATCCTTGGAAACTTTGTCCCTGGATAAAATCAAACCTTACAGAGGGAACAAGTAGCAAAGATAGATCAAAGTCACAGAATGATTTGGGTTCTGCATCTTGTCCTAACTCATTTACAAGTTCACTACACACATGTGCCTAACAATTATTATTAAATAATGTTCCCCCTTTTGCGATTTTTAGAGGCACTATTAAGAGAGGTATGATGCGGATGTTTCTCTCCTTTCTGCAATCAGAAACCTCAAATACCCTCGCTCAACCCAATTCCGATTTAGGGTTAAAAAACCATCTCAATTATAGTCATGATCCCACTGAGCAGGAAGCTAGGAACTTGAAAATTTAAATTTAGGGGAACAAGGTGAGAGAATTTATTTAAGGGATAACAAGGATCAAAACTAAAAAAAGGTTAGCATAATAGATTGCTATTTTTCCAGATAAAGCTACCATTTGCATCAAGAGGACTATGGGTTCGTCAGGTAGGCATAACAGCTTCAGGACAGAGGGACACCAATCTGCTACCCTTCTAGCATCCATCTAGAACTTTGGAAAAAAACTCTTGAACCTAAAAGCATGAAATAGCGAAGTGAACTGGCCTCTAAGGATATAGGTTGTATGAGCTGACTTGCTCTGGTTTACAACAGCTATTTCTTACTAATGGAGATCGGGATTCAACTTGTGATTGGGAAAGAGCTTCTCAGAACCAAGTTCTTCAGACTGGAGGAGAAACTCACAGTGGTAACAAAAAATAAATGGAAAAGAGTATTTCAAGCAGCATAAAACAGATTCATCAGAGGGCCAGTCAGCAAATGCAAACACTAGTAGTGGGAAGATTTGCCTGATATAGTGGTAGAGGGTGTCCCTGCCTATGGCAGAGGGTTAGAACTAGATGATCTTTAAGGTCCCTTCTAACACAAATCGATCTGTGATTCTACAGTTCTATCAACAGTTTTCAGAGCCTTTATTATTTGTTTGTTTACAGGTTCTAGAAATAAACATGCTTCAGATCTGCTGTTATCTACTCTCCAATTCTTTTCTAAGATTCTCAGAGTCTTGAGTGCTGACTCCCATGGCAATCTAAAGATACTCCAAGCTGAGGATGGATTTGTAAAGCTAAATCAAAAATGTTTAAACACATTTAAACACCTGAATAATGTTCACAATTAAGTTCAAACATTGGTGTGTGTGAGATTCTGAGTCTGATTTTACTTCAGTTCTTTCTTGAAACAAGACTGAGACTCTCCTGTTCAACAGTATTGGTCCCTTCCCGCTTCCTGAGCTATTTTTAACAATATTCTTTAATGATGTTTACTATAGTGCATTTTCATTCCTTTTATAATTCTAAATACTAAATTTTATTAATGAATAAAAAATAATATAGATAGATACAGAAATAATGCATTTCTGCACAGAGGTATTTAAGTTCATTCCTGGCTGACAGAATCCAAACAGGCTTTTGCTACAACAACCCTGTCCAGGCTACTATGAAACAAAATGAATTTTTCTTAAAATTCCAAATCAAAACACTCACTGAGCCAATCTTGTAGAGAACTCAATGTTCATGTGCCAGTAGGACTGCAGCCTTAGTCACATACAGCCAAGCTGATCGGAAAAGAGTTTTGTAAATTCTGCTTTTCACCAAATCAATGCCTCTGTTAAAATGAAAGATAGAGTAATGCCGTAACTTCATGGGTTACAGTTTAACATCAACAACACTTAAAATGGTTTGTTCAGTGAAGTCTTAAACAACTGCCTTACACTCCATAAAATAAGCCTGAAACATCAGTATGATATTCATTAATTTATTCTGACAGGATTTAATTAATGGAATTGTAAGGCATCATGTTACTAATCTGCTAGGCTTCCCTAAAATAACCTGCTCGATGAGATTAAGGATTTATGTGTATATTCGCTCAGTCAGAAGGTTTGTATATTGGATCCATTCCAGCCCCAAATAGGTCCCTTTAGGAATCATTTACTTTCAAACTGGTACAAGTCAATAATTCTAGAAGCTCAATTTAACAGCTTCAAATCAAGGTAATCATATAAATTAGTTCAAAGTTTAAGATGCTTTTTTAGAACTATCAGGCTAGAGGATTCAATAATATTTAAGATTTATGAATCTTAAGATTCAAGAAAATATGTTTGAGAATGAAGTATTTTTGTCTCCTACAATCACAAATTGCTTAGAAGAATACCTAAAGTTTGTAGAAATGGAGTTCAAAATCACAGATATGTTTAATGTTTTGAAAATCTCAATTAACCATCTTTTAAACAGTGTTCTAACCTTTGTGATTCAGAAATCTACACTCACCATCTTAATAAAACCCTCATGTAAAGGGAAACAATATCCCAGGGACTATGGCTATTTCCTTTGTTTTTTTAGTTACAATCAAGAAAAAGGTTTGGGACAATTGATGCATTAATGATATATCCAAATCTAACATGCAGCACGTAAGCATTGAAATGACTGGCCACAACTGGCCCCTACGTTCCTATGACCAGAGAGAAAGGGAGAATTTAGGTATTTTACTAGCAATCAGGTACTGAAATTTCTTTTTTGTTTTGGTAACTAATTCTGCTGCATGCTGACTGCTGTAGTCTCATACAGCATAACACTTACCTTCAGGTACATTATAAAGTTACTGATGTCAGAAAGTGTGCACTTAAACTAAGCATGTTGCTACTGAACCAGGTCATCCTGGGGAAATCAAGTTCTTTGGAAGTGACAATAATTTGGGGGAAAGACTGATTTTTTCTTATCAGTCACTACACAGTGGATGTTTCTCAGCTGGTTTAGTGACAGATACTGCAGAGCATCTTCACCAGTTACATAGGGAAAGTGAATAAAACTAAAAGGGAATATACAGAAAATCAGAAAGATTTTAAAAATACTGTTACAAAACTACAAGGTTCCCACTAGCTGAACATAAAATTACTAAGAAAAATGTTATATATTTGTTTTGGCAGATGACTGAACTACTATCTGGAAACTGGTTAATAACATGTATTCTTTATACACATATCCATGTAATGATTTCTGTGTAGAAACCTACTTGTAGAAAAATGTAAATATATAAGCTAAGGAAAGCAGCATAGTTCCATGGATTCATAAATTTAAATAACTCGTGGTTTTATCTCAGTTGGCCCTTCTTTAAGTGGCTTCCTTATATTTTCAGGATCATGAAAGTTGAAAATAAATAGGTAATCCAATTTGAACAAAAAGGGTCAAGGTTGAATAGGGGCTTTCTAAATTCACAAATGCAATTCTAAAAGATTTCACCTAATCAATTAGATCCTAAACTCCCTGTTTCTGAACCTCCACAGAGAGCAACATAAAAACCTGCAAAATTCTGAATAACAGTGCAAGATTTTCATAAGTTTTCAGTAATTGCTTTCAAAGTCAACTCATATAAATAAATGCAAGAGATCAGTGTGAAACAATATCTGTTTCTGCTCAAATTACTACCAACAGTAGATGTCTGATGCATTCTTCAATCAATAGGTTTAGATGTAGATCTATTTGGAATTGCCATTTTCAAAATAAAACTTCGTTTTACTCATTGATGTAAAAATTTATTTTGCAATGTATTAATTGAACTACAATTCAATTGTACAACTAAAGCTAGCTACAAATGTTAGTTTTATGAATCAAACATAAAAGCAAAGACACCATCATGTATTTAATTGTAACGCTGAAACTCTGCACAAGGCTACAGAAAGCTGTAAATAGGTGTGAGCACAGAGGTATCAGCTGGACTGCACTGATTTGCATCCACTGTTGATCTAATTTCATTAAGATACATTAATGATAGTGATTATCCAGAAAGGAAATAAGAATCTCCAGATGAGATGGATGATGGTCATTAACAGTGCATATTACCTTGTTGTTAAACTGCATAGAGATTAATTTCACCAATACTAACATTAACATATAATAATAAAACTGAAAAACTGCCATAAAATGAAGAATGAAATATTTATAAATTTGTAGCTCTAACATGTTTAAATTTGCTCTGCTGAAACAGCATCCTCAGCAAAATACTTAAGGTCACATTTAATTTCATTCCTCACATCTAGGAATTATACATATATACTTCTGATTATTTTGAATGACACCTAAAAACTGCAATCATGTTACTATGTTTTATTTACCCTATTTTATAGATTTTTACAGTAACTGACACTCTGTACAAATTTCTGCCTGGTATTGACATGTAAGTGTTCGGGAAATTATCTGATTTCCTTACATTCCCATTCCTGAATCTTTGTCTCCACCTTTTATTTACTTGCTAAGTTCTGTCAACCCAGTCTTTTGGTTTTCTGTTATTTCTCCTTATGCCAACATTCATCTTGTCTGCTTAGATTGTGGATTACAGTACTAGCATGTGAACTAAGAGATGCTGACACTGCAAATCTGCTTGGCTGAGGAAGAAATAATTCTGTTAAGAATGAATATCCCAGATACAGAGCAAGCAAACCACCTGGAGCTGACAAGAGATAAATAAGATTATGCTGCTAGAGTCACTTGACTTGCTGGAGAGAATGCCAAAATCAGAAGGTTTGACATTCCCACTTGCATTTCAAGGTTACAAACATAAATAGAAATAATTTACTTTAACTCCTAGTAGACAGAAATTTGCTCTCACAAAAGCACTGAGCACAGTTTAGCAATATAAGAGATGGCATTTCAAATGAATCCTAAGGCTACAGAAAAAAGAAGTTGGGTCCACAGAGATTAGCACAAAGGTGCAGTTCGAATCAAATTCTACATCAGAATGGGATGTAGAATTTGATGTGTTTATCTCAGCACAGTTCAGGTTGTTGCTTACATTCACAGAATCAAAGAATCACAGAACATTAGGAGCTGGAAGGAACTTTGAAAGATCACCTCGTCCAACATTTCTATAAATTCCAAACTAATTCTTATGAGAAATGATGTATCTCTGTGCTAATACTTTTTTTTTTTTTTTTACTTCAAATAAATGACTGCGCTGCTTTTTTCCGTACAAACAAAAAGAGAAAAAAAAAATCTGATGTAACTGGGCATTAGGGAACATTTCTGGGAATCACAGGATGGTTTGGGTTGTCCCAAAGCCCGACCCAGCTTGNGGAAGGAACTTTGAAAGATCACCTCGTCCAACATTTCTATAAATTCCAAACTAATTCTTATGAGAAATGATGTATCTCTGTGCTAATACTTTTTTTTTTTTTTTTACTTCAAATAAATGACTGCGCTGCTTTTTTCCGTACAAACAAAAAGAGAAAAAAAAAATCTGATGTAACTGGGCATTAGGGAACATTTCTGGGAATCACAGGATGGTTTGGGTTGTCCCAAAGCCCGACCCAGCTTGCCCCAAAGTCCCATCCAACCTGGCCTCGAACACTGCCAAGGAGAGGGCAGCCACAGCTTCTCTGGGCAGCCTGTGCCCATGTCTCACCACCCTCATTGTAAAGAATTTCTTCCTTATATTCAATATATTTCAGTTTAAAATCCTTGTACTTTGTTCTGTCACTACAGTCCTTGGTAAATAGTCTTTCTCCACCTTTATTATGCACCAATTTATCCACTGGAAGACCTCAATAAGACCTTCCATGATCCTTCTCTTCTCCACTAACACTTCAATGCTCCCAGCCTATCATTAGAGGAGAGCTGCTCCAGCCCTCTAATCATCTTAGTGGCCCTTCTTTGGACCTGCTCCAACAGGTTAATGTCTTCATTATGCTAGGGCCTCAGAGCTCCATGTGGGGCTTCACAAGAGTTAAGTAGAGGGGCAGAATCACCTCCCTTGACCTCCTGGCCATGCTGCTTCTTATGCAGCCCAGGATGCTATTGGTTTAATGGGCTATAAGCACACATTGCTGGCTCACGTTCATTTTTGTTTGGTAACACAAAACAGCTAACCCAGAGACCATTTCCACATGCTTATTTATATAAATGTCTATCTTCAGAGACACCGAATATAAAAACCTTCAATCAAGAGCAGAATACAGACGTGCATCATAAGGGCACCTCTGTTAATGAGCTCTGTGCTAGCAACACATCAAGAATATTAAACCTTTGTTCCCAGCAAGTATGGCAGATACTTTCTTTTTGTTACCTCCCTAGGAACTTGTCATGGTGCCTCACGATAAGGAAGTATTTACATCTGTAGTTACTGGTTCGTAGGTAAAAGTATTTGCTTAAGATCTCCGATAGATTACATATATCACGTATATGGCAAATCTGATAGAACTTTAGAAGTCTGATTATATAAACGGTTTATAGCTTAAAGATCTTCCAGTGGAAGTGTTTAAAGAGCTGAACTTGACCCCAATTTCCTGGTGGTGTCTACTTTTACCAAGCCAGTGTATCTTCCTACAGATGCTGCAATGTTATTTTTGCCTACAAAAGGCTTATTCTCAGTATTTCAAAGGGTAGAGACCTGTTTTGCACAACCCAAATGACTATGGAAAGTTCACTATTTATAATTGTTAAACTTGAAAAGAAACTCAAAGAATTCAGCATTAATCATAACATCATACTGGTTTTTCATTTATATGTGAACATATAAATATGAATATAACATAAAAAGCGTGCATTTTGAAAGAAAGTTGTTACAGTTGCCACATCTCATTATTATACAATTCCTAGTCCATATTATAGAGGCCAAGTATGTAAAGTACACTGTACTTTACTGCAAGGTTCTCAAGGATATTGTTTAAATGAAGACGAGTAGGTGGCTGAAAAAAAATCCTGAATTAGTTGGAAAAAGCTAATTTTATACACAAGCTGAACACAAGAGCTTCAAATTTCAGATAAATTATTTCAGTATTTGGTTTTCTATGAAATTGGGGAAAAATGCTGATATGGGAAAATTTTCAGATGAAAGATGAATTCTCAAAACTTTCACTTCCAAAATATTGTTTTGCAGATACATCTATGTTGTGCTGTGGACTATCCATCTACCACAAAAGATCTCATATATGACAAGAGGTAAAGCTTGGCTGTTGGACACTGGGCAACAGGGAAGTATGGGGAGGAGTTATACAGACCATACTTCCTATAATCCCATACATCACCACAGTGATTTAGATCCATGCAGAGATAATGGAAAACTCTTTTAAAAGCCAAAATTTTACATGACCTTTCCTTAATAGTGGAAAAAAAATAAAGCAAACACTGACTTGCTAAAATTCTGAATTTGGGAGAAAACAGGTTTTCTGTAGAAAATTCTGAGTCAAAAGTTTTATTCGGTTGTAAGATAAATTTATGAGGTTTGTTTTGGGTTTTTTTTTTTCCTCCCTGAGGGAGTCTGTAGCTCCTGTCTTTGGTCAAGTAGCACACTTGAAGAGCCAGAGCATTTTTCACTTAAGTCTAGCTCCAGTTATCTTGATAGCAGATGTCAAGAAAAACCTGCTGCAGGGAAATCAGAAACATATGCGGAACAAATATGGGGAAAGACTTCAGGAATGACAACGTGGAAACATTTTAAATGAAATATTGCATGAGTGCTGAAAACCAGTAGTTCAAGATTTTCAACTCACCAACAAAAACAGAAACTTTTGTACATACAGACCTGTCATGTAAGTTCTCCACCACATTTTCTCAGTAGATTTAGTGGCTGGTAGAAGATATAGCTATGTAAAGACTACAAACCTCTTGCAGTTTAAAGAAATTGAGTAAGTGCTAAAGACCATTACTGCTATTTTAACAAAGTCAGTATATTTATTATGGGATTAGAATTACTTTAGGGCACTATAAAGTCTCATTATTCAGTAAGAAGCCATAAGCAGAGTTAACTTCATTCTTTTTGACTGCAGTGGTGAAGTCAAAAGAAAGAATTAAAGGCAGAAAATTAGATGTTTTGTACATGGATTTCCATCTAGAAGGATGTCTGAGGAATTTCTGTGGCATGAAACCCCATTTGTAAATATTTATACCTTGCTATTTCCATTTTGCCTCTCTTTGCCCTTGGCCTCACCCAGTTATCATTCTCCTAGTTCCTAGTGTCTAAGGCAGCTTTTCAAGAAGCTTTCTAGCCTTACTCCAATTTTGTAACTGCTGATGTCAAAACTGTATGTACATAAAACATAAGAGTCCCAACAGTATCTACAAATAGAAATAAATATACCTGCCATTCTCCTGAATTTATAAACTCACAGGTAGATGATGTGTGCTATCCCAACCTCACCATGCCATTGCTTTTCTCCTTCTCTATGGCCCACAGGAAGGAATATATCCTCAGAATTGCAACATTTTAAATCTGATTATGTCTTTAAAAGCCTTCATTACTGAGCAGTAGATAGAACATGCCTCTGCAAGTCACACTACAGAACTTCTAAAGAGAGGACACACTGTGCACAATAATGCTTTGCTATGAGACTCAGTCATCTGATCTGCTTTCACAGAACAACCACCAATCTCAGCAAAACTCATCACCAACCTCATAGAAGATAACAACATGCTTTTACCCTATCACACTGAATTTCAATATAATTCAGTTTCAAAATGGTAGCAGTAGCACAGTTTTAGCCTAGATTTTTACTGCCTTATACTTGTAGTTCAAGTAATTTATTTATCAAGGTTTCTTGTTGTCTTTAAGTGGTTTCACCTGCAGACAGTGAGATCAAATTCTTTAAAGTGAATGCCCTGTGACGATACACGCAGGTGGGAAAAAACTTTAACTGTAGATATTGTCACTATGCATACCATAAATAAAAAAGAAGGTAAAATTTTGGTCCAACAGGCTTAATAACACCCTTTCTTTCCACAAACACAGATTGAAAAGAAAACTTAAGTGTACTGAAAGGAAGCAATATTCCTAAGTATATGACACCTTTGTATATTAAGAGCTAGACATGCTGGTATAATAGATGAAAAGCAGACCAAATATTCTTTGACTGTTTTCAATAGGAGTATTGCTTCCTGAGCCAAGAAAGCAAATACAATAATGCCATTTCAGTCATGATGAAACAAAGGCTGAATATAGGAGATATTATGGGAGAAAAATAGTTCTCTCCACTCCACTACTCTCTGGGTGTAATAACAATCCCTTTTTCAGTGACAGAGAGGAGAAAGTTAAGTTTTCTTTTACAAGCTGTCTGTACCAGCTACACTGCTGCACTAATACGTAAGGAGCAATGAGAAACTCTAAGGGAGTTACCTGCATGCAGACATTACAAATTAAAGGAAAAGGCAGACCGTGACATTATAGGGAATTCATCTACCTAAAGTGTATGAGTTTCCCTTTAAGGTTTGTGTTGTGCTTTTGGTTTGGTTTTGTTTTGTTTTTCATTTTCATTTTGTATATCTCATAAAGTAAATTCCTTCTTATTTGCATTCTCTCATGCGATTCTTCCTTCACTGTAAACTGGAATTTCACCTGGTGATGACCCTGCCTGAACAATAACGTCATGCCACTGAAGATAAAGCCTTTTTTTAAAGCTCAAATCAGGCATTTAAGAGAAAACAAAGTAAACAGTACCAGAAGACCTACAAAGGATGCAAACTAGAAAGAAGAAATAACATAAACAGAGAATATTACTCATTCTGACACCTAACATAAAAACTAGGGAACTGTCAATGAAATTACCATGGATCTTAAAGGAAGCAAGTATTTTCCACAGAGTACATACTATAAGTCTGCAGTACTTCTTGCTGGATAGAAAAAAAAATGTAAGTAATTTGAAAAAGTGATATAAATTCATTGAAGAAATCCTATTAAAGGCTACTAATACATAGATCCACCATCCAGATCAGAAAACACCTGAGCACTACACTGGTGAAAACTATGAGGGTACACTGGGAGAAGCATCATTGTATCCTTCTCCTGTGATCCTTCCCTAGACATCTGACCATTATCAGAAATAGGGTGTTTCTAAAGGTTAGAAGAGCAGTTTGACACATTACAGCATTTCTTCTTTTATTTGAAGTGACATATCATATGACAGGTCATAAAACTAAACAAAAACCCAACTTCTATGATGTGTGTAAACAGCTCTAAGGAATACCTTGGTGTGTTGCTTTCAGAAGATCCTCTGCATAGGTTTAAGCTGGGGTGGAAAAAACCTTTTTGTTGATGGTAGGTCCCAGTGAAAACAGACATACATCAACAGTGTTTTATTTATGTATAGGCTGGCAACAACACTGACAAATAAATTATTCATGTCTTAATGTTCATCCTGGTACAACACAATTTCATCCAAGGATGCTCTGGAAAACTTCAGAGCACAACGAAGCTGTTTGTCTGAAGCACATACAGCTCCAGAACCTTTTAACACTCCATGGCAGCACGGTGTGTATTTTAACCACAGCAAATATCACCACCAACATTCCCTTCTAAAGAACTTTTTCTCCCCAAAAGATCAGCAGTAGATGACATTCCCTCTGAAGCGGCAATGGCCTTTGGTGTGCAATACAAAAAGGCAGTTGTAGCTTGGTGTTTCAATGGAGCAAAGGATGCAGTGATTGAAAACTACACGCTGTAAGTATGCAGGAATTAATATCTGGTTATCTCAGCTTAGCCCGTACTTCTCTAAGCATTGCATTCAGAGAATGAACGGTTTCCATGCATCTCATTTCAGTGATAACTAGAACTTCAGAGACATCATCCAAAAGGATATTAAACACAGATCCCAGTGGTCTGGAAGCAATGTTTATCCTGGGATGGAACATAACTGGAGCTTTCATTGCACCGGATCAGATGCTGTTCTGCTTATACCCACAGAGCATCTGTTTGTCCAAAGCACGAACCATTTTCATGGTTGCTTTACAGTGACGGTTTGGATCCTGGACACAATCTGCCTCCCAGTGGTGAGGAGCATGGGAAGCAATTGGAAAAATGCGAAACTCAAAGGGAAGGCTTCACACCGCTGAGGTTCCAGCTTCCTCCTCAACTCACACCTCCTGTGCTCCTGCTAGGACACTGGTGCTCACACCAGCACCAGACTAGAGCTGGGCCGAATTACCTCCTTCACATATCCCAAAATGCCTGAAGAGAGGATGCTTGGCCCTCAGCACAGTGGTTTGTTTCCTTCACAGATCCACTCGTGTTTTGCCATAGAACTTGCTACCACAAACAGAGACTGCATAGGTTCCTCTTGCCTACCTGAAAGCAAGATCAGTCTGTGATTATCTTCTCCTTCTGAGAAGATCAGCAGTTAGTCCTAGCTTAGCGTAGACCCTGCCCTTGTCACTTACACTATGTCTGACTGTGAAAGACATTACACTCCACGCATTTTCTTTTTCTACGCAAGGGCAAATTCAGATCACACAAAATAAACCCAGCAAGGCTATTTTCGACTAGATGTAAGCTTTCAACAGGAAAAGCCTGTGATAGCTCAGCTCACAAAATGCATACCAAATCAGAAGGTAAATTTTCATAGTGGGTGTCACAATAAGATCCAGACCTTCAGGAGTGGTGAGGCTCACCCATGCTATGTTGAGCCCATGATGGAAGGAACAAGGATAAGCACAGCAGGACCAGGAACCAGACTAAGAGTTGGTCTTCTGGAACATGCAAACAGATTTAGGAAAGCAGAAAGACAGATTCCATCAAATAAGTCCTCCCATAAGGAACAATACAAACCAGAGTACTTCTTGGTCGTGTCAATTAAAGCGGACCTCTGAATCTAACACAGATCAGAGTATACCAAGTAGTATGATGTTAATGTGGATGATGTGAGTTTCTTTTTTGCTTCAGCATTGACAACAATGAGAGACTATAACTTGTGGCTCAAAGGTGACCTCAGAAATTAAGTCAGACCATGAAAGAAAGTCCGTATTTCCATATTTAAATTATATATTTAAGTCATTAGCTAGATTTAATGTATGTGAAGTCCTTTACTACCTACATATGGAAGAAACATCATAAATCCGCTCCCGTACTGAGGTGGTGATGAGTACATTGCAAACTGATCTGTTTGAAACTTTGTGCTGGTCCTCAGACATGCAGCTCTTTGTCCTGGCTACCTCCATTCAACTTTCCTGATTCACTGTTAGGATGCAAGATCAATCTGGACACATTCCTGTGTGATCTAATCTAGGTGATCCTGCTCAGGCAGGAGGGTTGGACTAGATGATCTTTCGAGGTCCCTTCCAACTCCTCGTGTTCTGTGATTCTGTGATTCTGTGATGTGGTGATAGAGAGCTCTGCTTCTATGACTCTGCTTCTTCTCCTCTTTGAATCTGTTTTTCTACTTTTCTGGGCTGGAAAATTCACCTCTAGTCAGGAATGAAAAATAAAAATGTGTCTCCTGAAGTAACGGAATTATCAGGGAGTGATTAGGTTGTCCCTGATTCTTCCCAGAGTCCTTCAAGCACCCACCTCCCTGAAAGGCAAAGCAACGGCCAAACCAAACACTTCTTGTCACTGTGAAGCAGCTTTCCAAATACAAAATGGCAACTCACGCACCAATGATGTCAGACTCCAAAGAAGAATTTACAAAGCAAAAACAGATTCAAAAACCAGGTACAGACACTTTTTTTTTTTTCTGGCAAATGGATTACGAATATCACTGAAGAAAATCTGTGACCTAGAGACTTGAACTACACTTGTCTGTCTCCACAGATGTTTTCACTGTCTCATCTATGCTCATTGTTCCTGCACTACTTTCATTTCTATCTAATGAATTAATTGCTTCCAATTAATTGACAGCAGCTTCATACTGTATTACCAACGGATTACAAATTAAATTTTAATTACAGTTCCTTGTGCAGGAGAAATCAAGTATAAACATAATCACACTCCATTATAAAGTAAGTACACTAGACATTTTCCAGAACAGATGCACACTGTCCAAATTATAGTCAATTCTGATATATTGTAAACAAGCTAAGACTCATTTATTAAACTGAAAGTATCACACCTCCCACACATAAACGCATGAGACAAATGTTTAAAGCTTCACATTTTCACAGATGGTAGCAAGAAGAAAACACTCTTATAAGACAAGTATTTCATGCCTGCAGTCTTCAGCAGTCACTGGTGTTCCACTAAAAAGAAAACAAAATTCCCAATATAGGTTTTCCTGTACCACAGTAGCCGTAAAATCACTTAATTGTCACTGTGAGTGCAGCCCAGCACAATGCAAAACTTGGTTCCTAACAACGGGTTGCCAAGTGCCTAACTTCAAACTGTTAAAACACGTTTAAAAACAAGTTTAATGGTTGTTCAGGGCAGAAAGTATGTATTCATATACTGAATATATTGTGCAATATATTTGTAGTAAAGGCATCAGAGTTTCAAAAAAACTGACCAGGACAAGAGAGATTAGAGAAGTGGAAAGTACCTCTCAGAAAAAGGGTATCACCCTCACCGCAGCACCCAGGAGAGGACAGCACCGTTCTCCTCCTGATGTTCTGTGAAGTTTCACCCACCCTGGGAGAGCGTGTGCTATTATTTTTTGAGGCAGTGGGAGGAAGAATGATAAAGCAGAGGCATATCTCCAGAGCATTCATTAATTTTATTCTTGAAAGGTTGACATCTAAACATCTGACTGTCAACCTAGCCAGTGAATTAAAAAGTTACTATATAAGCTAAGCCAGATCCTTAGTTGACAAAAATTGACCTAGCTCCGTTGATTTCATTAATGGAAAAAGTGAGATATTTGAGGAGATGAGAAAGATGTCCCCTTTCACAATCAACCTGCAAGGACATGGGGAGAGACTGTTTAGTAGGGCCTGTTGTGACAAGACAAGGGTTAATGGTTTCAAAATAGAGGGAGGGAGATTTAGACTGGATATTAGAAAAATGTTCTTACTGTAAGAGTGGTGGAGCACTGGAACAGGTTGCCCAGGGAGGTTGTGGATGCCCCATCCCTGGAGAAGTTCAAGGCCAGGTTGGATGAGGCCCTGAGTAACCTGATCTAGTTGGGGGTGTCCCTGCTTCTTGCAGGGGGGTTGGACTAGATGACCTCTGGGATTCGCTTCTAACCCTAATCATTCTATGATTCTATGACTTTATGACACTGGCTACAGAATTTGATACTCTTAAAAAATGTTACTTTACTAATGAATAGCTGAATAACCTTTTAAACCAAAGCAATAGGACCCATACTTTTAAGTGGATGACCAAGACTTTTCAATAAACATCACTTTGCTCCGCTGATAATCAATAGCATCCTGAAAACTACCACTTCATGCAGTTATTCTCAAAATACTCATGTAGGTGATTCTTCTCAAAACTTCCAATTGGAGTCCTACCAACAAGAAGCTATTTTTCAAACACGTTGAGCATGTATAGCAGCAACACAGTACAACCATTCCAAACCATCATGTTGTCTGAAAGCTAAAAAAACCCCAAATATTTCTTCAAAACAAATCTGAAAGAATAGGAGGTGAATTCTGCATTACAAAATGCAGTCCTGTACATACTTGTATTGGGATCTTACAAGATCAGTTCACACTCATCTGGAAACACTGAAAATTTACTTTTAACAAAACTGCAAACAATGCAGAGATACTGCAATCCTGGGCATAAATATCTAATCTGGATCATCTGTTACACTGTGTTCATTCAAATAACATTCCAGTATTCAATAAAATAGTACTAGTCTGTAAAACAGGAGGGATCATGTGGAAAGCGTACTACAGCTAACAAAACACAAGGTCCCAAAGCAGTACTACAGCAAATCACAAGTTCACAGAATCACAGAATGTGAGGAGTTGGAAGGGACCTCGAAAGATCATCCAGTCCCTCGAAATAGACCCAGCTCCCTCAGCCTTTTCTCATAAGGAAGATGTTCTACTCCCTTCACCATCTTGGTGGCCCTGTGCTGGACTCTCTCGAGGAGTTGTATGTCCTTCAGGAACTGAGGGGCTCAGAACTGGACACAATGCTCCAGGTGCAGTCTCACCAGGACTGAGTAGAGGGGGAGAAGGACCTCTCTTGACCTACTAACCACACCCCTTTGATATCCCTGGGCATATAAGCAGAGGAATAGCTATCAAGACTGCAATGATAGTATTACTACCTGGTATAGAGGTATTTTTGGACAACACATGTATTTTTAATTTGCTGTTTCAGGTTCTGGTGCTCTGATGGTAAACACCAGAAAAAATACAAACTAAAATACTTTACACAGGAACCACTAGGTAGTCAGAGGACTGTAAATCCTGCCTTATAATAAGACTTAAGAATCTGTGTCGATCTGATCAAAGCAAAGATTAAGAGGTAGGACTTGATTACACTATACAAGTACCTACATAGGAGATTATTGATAGTAGAGAACTCTTTAGGCCAGCCAAAAAGTGAGTAACAACATTAAACAGTGGAAAGATTAAGTTAACACAAATTAGAAACAAGTTAGAAACATTTAACTGTTAAAATAATTAACCTCTGAAATGCCTTGACTTTAAAAGTGTATGAATTATACATGGGAGCCAGTAGAATTTACAACAGTAAAGAGTAAATACATGACTTATACCTCAGTTCTAAAACCTGTGGGGCTTTTTAAGGAAAGCATCATACAGAAAACTTTCTGACTTTCTGGTGTAAGTGGAAAAAACAACATGTTCATTTAATCTCCACTGCTGCAACACTTTTCCAATGCTTTGTGTTTATTCTAACCAAGCACAGCTGAAATTTAATCTATCGTCCCACATCCCGCTCATGCACAGGAAGACCTGGAGATTCCATGCCGGGTTTCTGACCAGACAGGTACACATTGCTAGCAACACTGAAATACCGCCTGCCACGACCATCAAGTTTGCTACATGTTCTTCAAAAAAGCAGAACTATTGATATTGTCTCCGTGATCTTACACCATTTTGTTAAGCCAAAGGTTGGGGCATTAACTGAAGCTTATAATACTGTCACTGATCTTCATGGAGGATTTATGCTGACGTGTGTACAGGCATGTGAAAAAGAAATGCATGCACACATCACAATCAAATGTTTGGTGGCAATTTTTCAGGCTATTGCTGTAACTTCAAATGTATTCATTGTAAGTTCTCACATGGGACCCGCAGTCTATTACAAGATACTGCTTTATGTACACTGCAGACACTTCACTGTCATTTAGCAGCCTGATGACAAACCCAAAATTATACTAGTGACATGCAACAAAAATGTGTTATCTACATGATTTGTAAAAAGGAAACCATAATATGTGTACACTTGTAGCGATAAACAGCATGAAAATTGCAAATATGAGGACAGATACAGAACTAATTTCAATGTTTGAATGCTTAATGTGTTGCATGACACATGTGCATGTGTAAGTGTGGGTGTCGGAGAGGCTGAGAGGAGCTGATTTATCCTGTCAAGCTTTCATATGTTTCCATCTTTGGATATTTATAACAAGATGACGCTCTGAGGGTCAGGTTACTGATGGCTTATTTAACTAATATTTTAGGACTGCAGGTAAAACGCCTGATGGAACATATTCAGTCCAGTGTCTGATAGGTGCTGTAAGAAGTCAGTGAATGAACTGGAGTCTGAATGGAAAAACTAGACCGTTTCTCTCTAGTATAGGTTTGGTAACAGAAGGATTTGGACAGAAAGAGAACACACAGTGTACCCCAAGGAATTTATAATGTTATCTGTGTCGTACCACAAAACACTTTGAAAATCCTGTTTGATTTTCACTTTCTCATGTCCAGTTTTGCATGTTTCACACACAGGCTCTTTTAAAGGCGAGGACAATAAAAGTCTAGTAAGCAGCCTGAAGCATCATAAGCTTGATGATAGAACTATCCTCTGGCAGTGAGGTTGGACTAAATAGTCTTTTGAGGCCCCTTCCAACACTTAGTTACAGAATCACTGGATCACAGAATGGTCTGGGTTGGAAGGGACCCCAAGGATCATTGAGTTCTGACTCCCCCGCCACAGACAGGGCCACCAACCTCCAGGCCTGGATCTAGTCAAGGTTGCCCAGGGCCCCATCCAACCTGGCCTTGAACACCTTCAGGGTTGGGGCTTCCACCACGTCTCTGGGCAGCCCATTCCAGCATCTCACAACTCTCTCTGTGAAGAACTGCCCCCTGATATCTAACCTAACCCTTCCCTCCTTTAGCTTAAATCCATTCCCCTTTGTCCTACCACTCTCTACCCTTGTAAAAGTCCAATTCCCCTCCTGTCTTTATGCTCCCTTTAAGTATCGGAGGCTGCAATGAGATCTCCCGAAAGCCTTCTCTTCTCCAGGCTGAACCAGCCCAGCTCCCTCAGCCTGTCCTCACAGGGGAGGTTCTCCAGCTCCCTGATCATCTTCATGGCCCTTGTCTGAACCCTCTCCAACAGCTCCATATCTTTCGTGAATTGGGGGCCACACATCAGGACATTTTCACATTCTGTGTGATTCTCTTTGTATGAACTACATATACTATGTTTATGTAGCATTCACCAATCTTTCATCTATTTCACACCAAACACTTCAGTAGTCTGTAATCTCACTTACATTGAAACATTCCTGGATTTTGCATTATAACAAAAGAACAAAATCTCAGATGGGTAAATAGAGGCCAGCATTTCCCACCAACCTTCCCATTTGTAAGCCTATATACATGAGTCAACAAAGAGAGAACTTTTTTCCATTTTTTCCCACTTTTTTCTTTCACTTTTTCCCCAAATCAACCACTGGTATATCTCAATATTTCACCTCTGACAGATGACTAAGAATAAGGAAACCCTATAGATAACACCTCCACACCACAGAATCCCAGCTCTCAGCAACCAAAGGCTCAAGGGCTTTCTCAGCCAAAGGTGACGTTATTGTGTGTAAAACTCCAATATATGTTTTTTCACAACCTTATGAATAATTTTTGCATCTGCACAGACATCTGCAATACTCTGAGCTCCTCACAGATGTTGTGTAAAAAAGTACCGCCTTTTGTTTATATCCCAACACATGGTATTATTCGATAATTCTTAAATGTTATAGCATGAGAAACAGCAAAAATTGTTTAGTTAATTTTCTCTGTGCCACCCCTGCATTTATAGACCTTTTAATAGTCTCTAGTTTACTTAAATTGTTATATGGAAGGTGTTCCTTTGATCATCCTTGTTGCCCTTCTCTCTCTATTCTTTCTCCAGATTATTTTCTGTAGGGGAACAGAATTGTATATATTATTCAAGATGCAGGTGCATTATAAGTATGAACAGTGGCACAATGATTTCTGGTCCTTGTTCTAAACTTGGTTTGTTGTTCTCTGCTCTTTTCCTAGTTAATCCTACATTCTCTTCTTTGCCCTCTGCTGACCTTTGCACTGACATTTTTCTACACCTATCTGTATTAACTCCAAGCTCTGCTCCCTGAAAGGCAATAGCTTGTCATCTGCCACACCATCATCTCCTAACTTGGTGTTGTGAAAGCCCCCTGTAGCTCTTTGCAATGAGATTTGATTTCTGCTATAGTGAATAATGCAGTACCATGAAAACCTTTGCTGTTCCTCTCCTTTCCCATACTCTTCTGCATAGAGCAAGCAGTATAGGCACCAACACAGACCCTTTCAAGACTCCTAATAATCTCTTTTCATTCTTACAACTGTTTATTTCTATTCTTTGTCTCTTGGCTTTTAAGGAGCTGTTCTTCTTTGAACACATCTTCACTCTGATCCTGACCAAGATTCTTGAAAGTCATTGATGAGAGACTTTTTGAAATACTTGGAAATGGTAAGTCACACCAGCTGGATTTATCAGTCCACACATTCAGTGATGCCTTTGGGACTTTAACAGATTGTTGTAAGGCATGATGTCCCCCCACAGAAGGATTATTTTAGAGACATCATTAATACAGCATATTAGTTTACAGTTCATTGATCCTACCAGTTTGTCCAGTAGGGATATCACACTTCTGAATCTACGCCTTCCCTGTTGCCCCACAGTGCATTATAAAGCAGTAACTGGAAAAGTGCTAAGAAGTTTATTTTTTAATTTTAAGTTATTCTGACTTTCAAACTATGCACCACAAAACTTTTTCAACTATAGCAACATATTCCCTCTTCAAAGCACGCTCCAAAAAATGGAAAAAGCCCAAGGAACTACATGCTTCATCTCTCCAGAACCCTTTTAGAATTGGAGTGCTCTTCTGCATTTCATTTACTGTTCTTTCAAAGTATATTCCATCCGTGAATCTGTCAGCTCATGTAGCATGATGCTAGAGATGAAATCTTACATACTTCTTAGGAAGGTGTGGGTTTTGTACTGTTTCTACTACCTCATCTAGAACAACTATATACCTTTGTAAAGTTCTTATCTATTTGCCAGTACCTCACTAATTCCTTTTACCAATCTTTTACTACAGCCTTGGCTGCCTGACTTCATGGTGCCAATGCTGCCACATGAGATTCCACACCAGAAGTTAAGACTACCACAGATTTTCTGAAGATACCTGGAGGAATGTCAGTAAATACTGGATGTTCAAACGAATGAACTGTTAACCACATGTGCATTTTAGGACAATTGGGGACCTGACAGAATACTGAATTTTCAATGAGTTTAGTAATAGGCACTTTTATTTATTAATGCAGCAAACAGGGGAATGAACTCTCTACTATAAACTACAAGGGGGGAAGAAAACGAAAAAAAACCAACCCCAAAGCACAGCTGCTATTGAAAAACAAATGCTCTCAGCAGCATGACTGTAAACAGCTTCCAAAGTCCTTAGGTAAACACGGTGATGGTCAGAGACTTAAGAGATGAGGGAAGCACAATTATACATGAAACAAAGCATCATAACAGGAATACTTTTGACCCAAAAGTGACTACCACCTCTACAGTTCCTTTCTAGCGTATGCAGTGCCAGTATACGGAATTCAACATTCTCCCTGAGCTTTGCGTTCCTGGCTGCACTTTAAATCAGCCCATCTACACAGGCCTCATTGCTACCTCCTGTCCATGCTACATGGTGTTCTTGCAAGTGTTCTGTGCTGGTGTCTGTCCTGCTTGGTATTTGCCTAAGTATACCAGCACCTTCACAGCCATAGCTCAGAGGACTCGGAAGTAATCTTGTCCTAAGCAGAGGTTAAGTGAAAGGTTTCACCTGAATCACAGCCTGCAATGTACCAAGAGCTCTGTGTACCCACTTATACCCACTTGTGCCCACGTAACTGCCGGGTACATGGGAAGCAGGGAACTGGATATACACCATCCTCTTCTAACATTTTGTTAGTAAAAATACAGCCTGACAATAAATCCTGGTCCATCTTTATATATCTGGGAAAGGCTTTTATCAGTATAAGCCATACTTGGATCCATCCTGCCTTTCTAGCCATCTATTTGACTACGACGTATGCACATGGAAAGAACAGGTGCAAGAGAAGATACTTCACTGTGCCTGGTCTTGTAATACCTACATGTACAGTATGTTGTCAACAAGGACAAAGAATTATTACTGAGGAAAACTGTTTGCGGGGCTTAAAGGATTACCAATCAATCAGAATAAAAGCTGTTTTCGGGTTTCATTTTGTGTGCATGAAATCCTAGTTTAAGCAGTCACAATACATTGGTGCAAAGCAGTAGTTCTCCTGCTTTACATTAATTTACCCAAATAGTAAAGGAAAACCTACTTTCTGTGGGCTTCAGGGTTTATGCAAAATTACACTTATAGCTGTTTTACAGAACGTACTAGTAGGAGGACTTCTACTTAAAACATGCCCTCTACTGAACCTCTGACTTACTCCAGTTTTAATCTCCATACCATTGGACAGAAGGGACTCAAACCCATCTCTTGTTGGCAGAGGAAGGGAAAAGAGGTAAAAGCAGTCCATTGTACATTTGGTTGTTCCAAACAGAATTGACAATGCATTAATGTAGAGAGTTCACGTTCATGTTGAGACACTGAATGAGAGGAATCAATTATCTTGACAGATCTCCCTATAACCTAAGGATTCTAGCAGGTCAATTTGATTATTTTCATACATACCCCAATAAACTTTATTTTATTTTTGGTTGGTTTTTATAGTGGTTTTCTCCTTGAAAGTAAAGCACAACTGAACTGATAACTATCAGTTGCCTTTAATTAAAAGTACTGAAGGTTAAGCCGGTAACAAATCTCACAAATCATTAATTTTATACACTTAGCACAAGCATTTGTTTAAGTCAGCAGAGTAGGTTCCAATTAACATTTTTAAAAGTATGGTTTGTGCAATATTCACAGAAGTAGAATAGCATGACAAAAATTCAATACCTATATTTACTGTTTGCAAGCCTACTGCAAATTCAGATGCTCTACAGGATATGCTTAGTGCTGCTGCAAAAGTGCAGGCGTGTTTTTCAATGTCACTGGAAAATAGCAAGGCCAAAAATCAACAACAATAAGCCTGAAAAGGAAAAATCCCATCCCCTAAGGACAGAAATAATTTTATCTTTGCCTTGAGCATGCACTCAATCCACCACTAAACTCAAAACTGACAACTGGCTCAGCTGTTACCTATGTTGTCACCTTCCTGAATAAAAGAGAGACAAAAGAGAGGAGTGGAGTCATGGTGCAGCTGCAGCACGCAGCGTGAAACTAATCCCAGATGAACTGCACAATTGTGAGCAGTTACCAGTGCACACCAAATTAGGTGGGATTAACACATTATTCCATCAAACAGAGGTGTAATTAAATAACAGCAGTTAATTGGTATGTGATTTATGTAAATAAAAACATTCAACCATGTCAGTTGTAAACTCTGCATTAAAGAACCAGGTTGCATCCTGATGAAATTTTAGGCCAAGAGCTCGGAACTGTGAAAAATAATGTAATATTTCAGTTGATTATCACCAGTTTTGTAGAGGAACCAAAAGCTAGCACTTCGGATTACTTATTTTAAATTGCGCCATCGCCCTAAGTCTCTCAATATACTTCTCTATATGCATTTAAAGATGTGTTTTGTAAAGCCTATCTTTTTTCTCCATTAGCTATGCATTTATTACATATCCAGCAAAGATCACCTTGTGATTTAGAGTGAGCTATCTGGCACTTTACATTAATTCACAGGGGTTTACTTATGGGCAGACTCAATGTACTTTGCTCACATGAGTACCAATTCACAATAGCCTATTCTACTGGTTTCAATGAGGTCACAGGAGGGCCAAGGCATTCCTTCAGGAAATCTCCACAACAAAATCTGATCCTAAATCCGACCGTGTGTGTTCAGAAGCTGCCATTCTCACTAAGTCAAAGTCTTTAATCTTTCTTTGGTAGAAATTTCCATGAGATTGATTTCACAGATGCAATATTTCTAGTTATGAATGAAGGAACTGAGCAGGCTGCAGAAACCTGTTTTTGGTTTACTCAGTTTCCCAAACATTCAGAGTAAACAGCAAACGAATTCGCAAAGTAGTATTTTATGCAGTGCACTGAATCTCTGATTAGAGAAGCAACTTTTGACATCTACAGGAATATCGCATCTGTCACTCATCTACACACATAAAGATCCTAGTGCAACATATGGATAACAACTTCCCTTAACAATTATTTATTAATTAGACAAATGTGAGTAATGGAAAGAAGATTTCAACATCTGAAAACATGCAGATGGCACTATAAATATGTATATAGTTTATAGTCAATATATTCTTTTGTGGGAATTCAGTAATACACTGTTCTGTGTATTTTTGGCACTTCACTCAAAAGCTCATGAGAGACTGAAACAGCACATCTTTCAAATGCTTTTTCTAGTAATTTTGATGCAGTCTAGAAGCAACAAAAGACATGATGAGTAACTTTAAAGCTATTGTTAATTCTGAATTATAATTTATGTCTAGCAAGTAAATCAAGTCTTCAGGAAAGCCAGATTACAAATGTTTGGCCACAGTGCCCTCTAGCTGCCTTTATTCTGATTTTATAATTTGAAAAGAGTTTTATATACACAAAACCAAAAATCTCTGGCTGTAAAGCCACCAGCTTTACACCAGTACAAATTGAATCTGCATCTCCACTAGAGAGACTACAGCCATCACTACCTGTAATCCACATACCTGGTTTTTCTTATCATGACGACCCACCCAACCCATCCCCAAACTAGCATTTCTCTATCATCCAACAAATAGAATGTACTTTTCCTTACTGAATTTCTGAGACTGAAAAGTTGTTAGAAGAAAATAATAACTGATTCAACACTTTTCTTAGGACCCAAACAACCTCAGCAGAAAGTACAGGTTTCTACCTTTCAATACTTCTCAGCACACCTGACCTGAAAAGGTCAGCTGAAAAAGTTCACCTGAAAATGTGAACTCCAAGCTCTTTTCTTGGATGACACCAGTGAGCTGCAAACAGATCTAAGCAGTTTATCACATATTTTCCCAATCCAATTGTTTTAGGAACGTGCTGGGTCACATTTCAAAGCCTGTGTCTTTTAGGAACACTGTCTGGTGGGCACTTGCTTTTCTCTTACTCCTTTTTTCTCCTGAGACCTATATTTTGCAGGCTTAAGCCCATGAGACTCTGAAAAATCTACTAAACTTGATGTAGTTGGTCTGGTATTTAAATATTCCTTCACAACTGCATTCTCTGTAATAAGATGCACTTGGCTTCTTTGTTAACCTTGAATGGACAAGACTTATATGCAAGGATTTTTTAAAGCACAATCACTTTAGTTTCTAAAAAAACACCAGACAATTTCAGATCTTTTCAAAATAACTATTTGTTTAAACTATTCTGCAAGGAACCACCTTCAGCAGTGTGCCTTTACGCCTTCGGTTACTCCTCGTGTGACGAATGCTTTGGACAAGGCTAAGTCCTTTCCCTACCTTTCTTTTCCCATCCCAGTGTTCCTCTAACATATGATAGTGGGTAGCTTCTCTTCCCAGCACACACTGCTCCTTCAAATTCACTCAGTCTCTTCACAAAAAAAAAAAAACCACAGATGAGAAAATTCAAATCTTTATTTCCAAATAGGGCTCCGTTTAAAAACCCTATCATTTTTCATAACTCAATAGATAAGAAACATTCACAGGTATCACTACATTGTCCATTGTTGTGCCAAGGGAGGTTTAGATTGGATATTAGGAACAATTCCTTCACGGAAAGGGTTGTCAATCTTTGGAAGAGGCTGCCCAGGGAAGTGGTGGAGTCACCATCCCGGGAGTTATTTAACAGACACATAGATGTGGTGCTTAGGGACACACTTTGTGGAGGTGTTGAAAGTGCTAGGTTAATGGTTGGACTTGATGAGCCTAAAGGTCTTTTCTAACCAAAATGATTTTAAGACTCTATAAGTAATATAAATTAGGCATACTGACGTTAATCCAGCAAAGGAGGGTGACAGGTAGTAACCTTCGGTCTACAGAGGAAGCCTGTTATCAAAAATAAAACTGAATAACCCTGACAACGGCAGGGTTTTGCCTGTAAGCGTCACATAGCAACAAGAAGTATCGTGAATATGGGCCAATTTCCCAAAGTCTGAGCATAACTCTCGTGATTAGTTTCTCTCAAAAAATTGTCTTTGGAAAGTGGCATACATGTGGTGTAAGCATCCTGCTGACCACCCTAAACCCAGCTCTAGGAAGGTATGCAGGACCGCTGCAGGCGTTACCTTTTCCTCACCCTCTTTTGTCTATAAGGTGGTGGTATTCCTGCTCACTGTGGAGGGCAAGGAGTTCTACTGGGCACCATTTGCTTTTTCATGTTCTATGGTATTCTGAGACTGTACAGTTCCTGCACAGAGCTGGAAGGATGACATACTGGCAAGAGTACCCAAGCCCTTAAATTAAAAAAAAAATAGAATCATAGAATCATAGAATGATTAGAGTTGGAAGGGACTCCTAGAGGTCATCTAGTCCAACCCCCCTGCAAGAAGCAGGGACACCCCCAACTAGATCAGGTTGCTCAGGGCCTCATCCAACCTGGCCTTGAACGTCTCCAGGGATGGGGCATCCACCACCTCCATGGGCAACCTGTTCCAGTGCTCCACCACTCTTACAGTAAAGAACTTTTTTCTAATATCCAATCTAAATCTCCCTCCCTCTATTTTGAAACCATTACCCCTTGTCCTGTCACAACAGGCCCTACTGAACAGCCTCTCCCCATCTTTCTTGTAGGCCCCCTTGAGGTACTGGAAGACTGCTAGAAGGTCTCCCTGGAGACTCCTCTTTTCCAGGCTGAACAGCCCCAACTCTCTCACCCTGTCCTCGTAGGAAAGGTGCTCCAG
>VXBZ01005261.1:0-47486 GCA_013399135.1 Heliornis fulica | reverse complement strand
CGGTCTCCATTTGGACATTAAGCTGTTGACCACCACTCTCTGAGTGCGGACATTCAGCCAGTTCCTTATCCACCGAGTGGTCCATCTGTCAAACCCAAGCCTCTCTAGTTTAGAGAGAAGAATGTCGTGCGGGACAGTGTCAAAGCCTTTGCACAAGTCCAGGTAGATGATGCTGTCACTCCGTCATAAAAGGCCACCAGGTTGGTCAGGCACAATCTGCCCTTGGTGAAGCCATGTTGGCTGTCATCAACCACCTCCTTGTTCTCCATGTACCTTTGCATGGTCCACAGAAGAATCTGCTCCATGACCTTGCCAGGCACAGAGGTTGGGCTGACCGGCCTGTAGTTGCCTGAGTCCTCCTTGTTCCCCTTTTTAAAAATGGGGGTTATGTTCCCTTTCTTCCAGTCACCGGGGACCTCACCAGATCACCACGACTTTTTGAATACAGTGGCAAGTGGCTTGACAACTACATCCGCCAGTTCCGAAAATAATAATATTACTTTTGATTTATCATTTCATTCTGTAATTTACTTATTTTTAAATTTTTCGTTCCAGGAAATTTCCTCAATTGTTAGCGACATTTTAAGAGACAAATCTCCATCTCTTTACTTCTGTAGAAAAATTCCTGATTCATCATGGTTTTAGAAATACTCATGCAATTCTCAGATCAGTCTGTAACCTCTGGAATAGAATTTAGATGTAGCAACCGTAATATAGGCTAGTTCAATTGTGATGGAACCTGCTTTGAAATGAACCTCCACTTTGGTCATCTCAAGACTCCCACTGGGACTTAGGGATCTCCAGACAGATTCATGGATATTCCCAAGGGCACGCTCAGGCTACCTGAAGTCTCTCCACTCCTCAGCCACTGTGTTTTTGTCTAAAACAGTAAAAATATACTGAGAGGAAAGGTGGAACTGCGAAACCTAGGCAAATAATTGCAGAGTTCCTGGCAGCATTTGAAATTTTTGAGCCCAGCCTACTGTAATTTTTAATGTATAAATCCTGAGTGCAAATTTGTGGTAAACAAAAGAAGTTATTTATAGCCATTATCACCCTGTTATCTTTTTGAAACGAAAAGCAGCTGGAACCAGTAATACCAGATGGCCCATATAATCATATGGAAAGTTAATCACTACAGAACTCCAGCGATCTCTCACTGCTGTGTGCACTCTACTTATTTACTGCCTGTGAATCACTTCACTGATGCAGCTGCAACTGCCTCTAGAACCTGGATCTTTATATCCAGTGAGTGGAAATAACCTGGGCTATGACATGTCTCCTGGACATGGGATGCTTTCACCAACAGGTTGAAATCTAAGTTTTCCTACTCAACTCTGCCAATATGAGAACTGAGCGTTTACTTTCTATTTCCTGAAGGAGATGGACAATTCTTACTTGAAAAAAACTCACACCCAAACTGAAATATCTCAAAAGGTTCATGTTCCTGAGCTACAACAACTGTTCATCAGTGGACTGGTTGTGGTGGTGTTATGCTCTAGAGCTTACTGAATTTTGGTTTCAACTTTGGCTACATGTAATTTTTTCCATACTAACATTCACTTTTGTATGCATATATGAAAACCATCTCAGCGTGAAATGCTTCTGGTGGTTAAGGTTTGTGAAAAGCAAACTACCAGCATGACCAGAAGCTAAGAGGAATATTTTCAGCCCTGGAAGCTTCCAGGTTTTTGTGACAAATATTTCTGAAGTCTGTAATGTAAGATCTCTTTTTTTCTGTTGCTCAGCCAGTCTTGCAAGACTCAGTACTGAACCCAAGAAGCACACAGCTGGTGTCACAGAGACAAATCTGCAGGTATCTGCTGCTGCTGCTCTGGAGTGGACCTGCTGTACTGGGGAGGCATCTGAGAGTTCACGTGGTACTGGCACGTACTGTCCTCCACGACAAGAACAAAAGTTGCTCCCCACCCCATCCCACCCTACCCTATGCTTTATACAGAGCAGGGTGTCATCCTCCCGTTACTTCAGACTGCCAAGTGCTGAGGGATTTTTCCCTTTCTCAGCCTTGAAAGCACTTTAAGGCTGGAAAAAGGTTCTTTTGATTCTATTGTCATTTACTCATCACTTGAGAACTAATTGTAGGTATCGAATGCTGCTGTTACCTGGTGTCAATTTATGTTCTCAGTTAACATTATGTGTTAGATACACTGGAGGTATTACAATGGGTCACCTGGAAGAAACGGGACCTATTGTATATCTTTACCTTTCAGAGCATATGCTACTGAAAACCATTTTATCACAATTCTTTTTTATAGGTTGCTTCCATTTAGAATAACCATGTCATTTTCAATGTTTCATTATAACTTTTACAGCCAGCAGTGCTCTCCATCACAGTCATGCTGATTCTTTGACAGTAAAAATGTCTCTAAAAATAAATTCCCAGCCTACACTTGGCTAGGTAAGCATCGGTAAGTGGCAAAATACTTCCAACCTATCTGCACAATACTCAAAAATGTTCTGTAAGAAATCCTCCCATGGAAAATTTTTACACTGGAAAACATTTGTATCCTAACTTACCTTCATCTCTTTGCATGCATCTATGAAAGCCACTTTGGCATGCAATTTTTTAATTCTGTGCCCAGCTGTTTTCAAGCTCATTCATCCTTAAATTGGTGAATTGCATTAAAAGTTTTAGTTTAAAAAAAAAAAAAAGCAGAAAAAAGAACTTTAAAGATTAGACTCCAAGTAATGCATTTAGGCAAAAGTATATACCTTTAGAATAAAAAAGAGCCTTTCCCTTTTTTTTTTTCAGAGATCGATATTCACTAAAATGCCTCTGTCTCTACATGTATAAAGGTACCAATTAACAAACAAATTCAACCAAGACACTCTAAAATATACTGTCCATTTCTCCTTTCACAGAATATCCCTACAAAATGGACAAGGTAAAGATCTCAGTGGATGTAATTGCATTTTGTCTGAATAATACTGTCATTTTCATGTTAATTACAATGCTTTAACACTAAATTTAATTGAACAATAGATAAATGGAGAAAGCTGTGGGTACATTAATTATAAGAAGTTGTTTTCATTAATTTAGTAATTCTTTCTGCCATCTGGTACAGCCACAAATAGTTATTTGTACATTACTCCAAATGATCTTTGCATTCTTGAAGAATTGTTACTGATTGTTACAGAAAGCATTCAATGTTTCCTTTGACATGATAACTGTGTCAATTTGCTGCAACTGGTGTTTTGGCTACTTATTCAAGTGTGAGGTTTCTTTGGGTGCTAAAACTACATAATACACAGATTTGGCACAAATACAAAAAAAACCCAAACCAAACCAAATCAAACCAAACCAAACCAAACCAAACCAAAACAAAACAAAACCAAAACAAAACCAACCCAAACCCAGTAGTATGTCTTGTATTAAAACTTTGCATACACAGCAAATAAAAACATTCACTTCAAAACTTGTAGGTAAGTGTAGTGAGAAAAAGGCTCAAAATGTATTTTTTTGTGAAGAAAGTTGAAGAAATTCTAAGATACTATTTGTCACACTCCATGTAATGAGTATTACTTAGAAAAGGCTAAGGATTCAAGTCCAAGCCCATAATAAAAATACCGCTACTTTCATTTTAGATTAACTCAGGTAAATATCAATTAAGATAATGCAAGTAACAGGAGATTGCTACGGCTAAACCATTTTACTTTGTGCCTTTTACTGTGTGGTAATCTGAATGTTTCTAATGTATCCTAGACATCCAAGGAGACCAAAGGTTTTCTACCAAGCAAGTAGATTTTCACCCAATTTTCTTTTACTGGAATAACCCTGTAATTTCTAAAAACTCAAAAATTGTTCACAGTATCCATTTCACAGCAAAAAAAAGATAAAGCTCTCTGTGCAGAAATCCTTTTTTTAAAAAAAAATACAAAATGTCTAGATCAGAAAAAAAAGCATTAAATTAATTTTTAAATTGAATGAAAAATTCACAAGCACATCTTTTAATCTGCTGATTTGTAGAAGCACAAACATATTCATGAGCAGGTGTCCCCTGTAAGCCAGATGCCTTAGATGTTCTAAAAAACTGCAGTAATCCTGCAGGTTAATCATTAGAGCACATTTTTATTTAACTCACATTTATAGATTCCCTTTAAGCAAGCCTAGAACACACAATTGCAGAAAAATGCTGACAAATATTTTTTTTTATGGACAACTTGTTTTTGTTACAGCTGTAGCTCTAGAGTGATTGGTTACAACGTAGGATATAGGACTGAGAGGACATGTATTTTGAGGTTTAATAAAAGCAAGTGTAGGGTTTGGCACCTGGGAAGGAACAACCCCATGTGTCAGTACAGGCTGGGGGACGACCTGCTGTAGAGGAGCTCTGTAGAGAAGGACCTGAGGGTCCTGGTGGATGACAGGTTGGCCACGAGCCAGCAATGTGCCCTGGTGGCCAAGAAGGCCAATGGGATCCTGGAGTACATTCAGAGGAGTGTAGTCAGCAGGCTGAAGGAGGTGATCCTCCCCCTCTCCTCTGCCCTGGTCAGGCCTTACCTGGAGTCCTGTGTCCAGTTCTGGGCTCCCCGGTACAAAACAGACAGGGATCTCCTGGAGAGAGTCCAGTGGAGGCCACAGAGATGATTAAGGGCCTGGAGCATCTCTCCTATGAGGAAAGGCTGAGTGAGATGGGGCTGTTGTTCAGCCTGGAGAAGACTGAGAGGGGATCTGATCAATGTTTGTAAATATCTGAAGTGTGGGAGACAAAGGGAGATGGCCAACCGCTTCTCAGTGGTCTGTGGGGACAGAACAACGGGCAGTAGTTACAAGTTGGACCACAGGAGGTTCCGCAACGATGTGAGAAAGAACTTCTTCATGGTGAGGGTGACGGAGTATTGGAACAGGCTGCCCAGGGGGGTTGTGGAGTCTCCCTCTTGGGAGATATTCAAGACCCATCTGGATGCCTACCTGTGCAAAGTGCTGTAGAGAACGTGATTTGGTAGAGGGGTTGGACTGGATGATCTCTGGATCATTCCTTCCAACCCTGACAATTCTGTGATTCTGTGACACTAACAGGATAAACTCCAATATTCTGATGTTTCAAGATGACAATGAAACAGTGTTTTATGAATGCATGTACTCTTGGGGGTGACTGCAATAATGAGTGCTAAAATAAACTCCAGTCATGTTTGTTCTGAAAGTAAACCTGGCCTTTAACTTTCTTCTGTTTTTTCTTGTCCTGCTAAACAATGAAGAGGAGAGAGAATTTAGATGGCCCTCTAGCACAAGCAGTTTAACCACCAGCATTAGGCCCATAACTGGCCAGGACTACCTCAGGAGCTCAGTTTCATTCACACAAGTAGTGATATTCAAATGTGAGGCATTAAATGCCCTCGGGGCCATCAGAAGGGGTCTACAAGAGACTACTGTCCCAAGCATTGTTCCATGGGAGCTGGAAGTGCCACATGGGCCAAATTTGTCTGAATCACATCAGTTGCTGCGACCGCTGCTGCCAGAGGAAAACAAGCATCTACACAATTTCTTCCTGTGATTTCCAGTTCTTTCTCCTCTCTGTCGCAGCTTTCATGTTCAGCGGTCTCAATCATGGCTGCCCCCTCAACTCCAGCAGCCTAATGAGGCTGGGGAATAGACTGTCTACCCATCTGCTGCCACCACCTACCTCATTACTGGCAGAGATGGTAGGAACAGGTGGGCTCTTCCTCTTCCCCAGCTGAAATGATAAAAAAAGGGAAGACAGCGTACCTAGAGCAAGCAAATGTCTTGCTAGAGTGGCAGCTGTGCTGCATATTCTTCCATTCCAGGTACGTGGTACCTTCAGGTTTTTCAGCCAAAGCAAAGAATGGAAAGTGCCAGGAAACATTTTCTTTCTTAAAAACCTGCTTTATATAGAAGTGTTTATTATTAAATCCCTACTTATAATAAAAAAGTATTTGTGTTTATCTGTGTTTTAATATCTCTTCCTATGAGCTAACAGGAAATGAGAGGAGACAGCAATGGCCCAGGTCCTCAGCTACAGAAGCTGTCAGTAGTTCCCCTCAGACTGCCAGCAGAAGATATGGCATGATTCTAGTTTTATACCTGGTAACAGAAAAAAAACTTGATAGTCCAGATTGCAGCCTTACAGATTTACTAGCTTATGGTCAGAAAAGGTGACCTGATGTTGTGGTTCCCTATCCAAGAAGTCACTACACTTTACCCAGATCATCCTGACAGGCCCATACTGTAACACAACTCGGGAGGTGTCTTCAGACTTCCAGACATAAGGCCCTACATTATGAACTGCAAATGTAGGATAACCCACTAACTTAAAACCAGGTTATTTTTAAATAAAATAAAAGTTTGTGGAAAGCATTTTTTGACCTTTGGGACATTCATCTCATGTGTTTCATGGGCAAAGACTACAAGGCACACAGGCAGTAGTGACACTATAGCTCCTGAAATGGCAGGAGGGCTAATGGAGCAGAATATTTTCACAGAATCCCAACAGATAGTGTCACAGTGATAATGAAAACGTCATTGTGTGATTGAGGAAAACCACTCTGTGTCTACATGTCGATTCAATCCAGAGTGGAATGAAATTTAAAAAGTAAAGCAGCCATTACATGTACCTTCAAAAAGGAGAAAAAAAGTTGTCAATGACTATCACAGGATGGGCAGAGGGAAAATATGCCTTGGTAGTTGCATAGCCATAGAGGCTACTTCCTCCAGGGCTACTAATTTAACCGAGGGCTTGAGTGTGACCCCCTTGGTGTTGGACATGTCTTTGTCTCTCACATGCTTTTCCCACATCTTTTTGTATTTGCTGTGTTCAGCACTTACAGTTCTTCCCTCTGGCATCTCTGATCAGTGGCAACCTTCTTAAAACCAAAGTATTTACTTTTAGCATTAGATAAAAAGCTGTTAGAGAAAGGGGATTTTACAACAGTGCTACAACCATAGTTCTTAAACACTTAGAAGTACCTGAGAGTAATTTAGGCAGTAAACACAACAAGTATCTAACTCCCAAGCTGTGTCCTCTGCCTACCTCTTTACAAAAAACTCCTTGCAGAACTGATTTGTGTCACTCTTTGGCTTGGCATTTGCTCCTACACTACCTAAAGAGTTTACAGGAAAATGGTTTGTCTTGGATATTTTTTTTTCCCTCGTGGTTTGTTTTTCTCCACAAATTCCTACTAATTTTAGTCATACTATCAAAGAGATTAACATTGCTCCCAAACTGACTAACCTGTATTATGAATACTTGACAGTCACAGAGCTCCAACTGTGATGCAATTTTTTTGGTAGCCTTTGATCCTGCTGGCCACAAAGCAATCCTGAGAATCCTGAGATGACTTTATGGATAAAAGAGCTCTTTGGTACCATGTCTATGTCCATCCACCCTGGGATCTAGGACTATTCTATGCTGGTTCTGTGATATGCAAGACCTACTGTCTTCACAGAGAGTGTGGTTTGGGGAATGTATTTGCTAGTCTTTAAAGGGTTTGGGATTTCAGAATGATCATTTTTTAATTACATCCAAACTAAATATTTTCTTTGCTTTGCCATTTACTGGCTTAGAAGGAAAAGCCTGCAAAAGTCTACTTTGTAGAAGACAGAAGCAGTAACACATGGTAGGTACCAAGAAGCATTTTTTCACCAGGCAATATGGTTGAGAGTACGTTTAGTTATAAAGGTTGAAACACCTTGAACTAGCTTGGAAATTTTTAAGTAATCTTTAATTTTCAAGTACTAAATGTGGTTCAGGAGACTTTTCAATCATAGTGACTTGGAAAGCATAGCTTCTTTTGCTGATGTCATCTCACTAGACACTTGTGCCTTAGGATCCCAGACAGGATGACAACTGGCAGTAAGAAGCTTCACTGAAAGACCCCTTAAAGACTGCAGCTTTCTGCATTCCTGGAGCCATATTTACTTCCCTAACTCTTACAACTGTATTAAACATGTAAGCCTGTAACAGGCTATGCTGTTTAGAACCTACATGCATTCTAAAGAAGTCCCTGTTTTCTACATATTATTTGGGAAAGACTCATAACGGCCACAAAAAATTAGTGTCTGAGAATGGCTCAGAGGACTCGCAGAATTTATTTCCTCCCAGCAGTTCACAAAAACTTGAACTTTCTGAAGCTCACAATGTAACACAATTATCTTTGCCAACTAACTGGAGACAAATATTAAGCCCTTTTCTTCCAGCTGAGAACCAAATTTCTCAGATTTCTTGAACCAAAAAAAAAAAAAAACCAAACCCTAAAACAAACTCACAACAATTTAGAATTTGCCTTATGGCATGACTACAGTTTAAACACATAAGTAAAACAGATGCAAAGAATACATCAATATAAGTTCATGAAACACATGGCTGGGTAGTCACAGCTATGAAGGTGGTCTGGAGGCCTAATACAGATACACTGTGGTCATCGTGGTTCTGTGGAACAATAGCTAGGAAAACACATCCCTCTTTGTTCCTAAAACTTGCTCTAAATTTATGCTAATGATGACTAATCCTTGACTCATTAAAAAGCAATCAAACAAACTTAAACACAGAATCCTGAATAAGATGTGGAATGAAGTCTTCAACAAACACACATTTCTAGGGACACAATCATCTATAGCAGATAGAATTGGGGAGAAAGGAAAAGGAACAGTAAGTAATTTGGATAAAGGTAAAGTAATTAATAGAAAGTTATTAACGTGGCTTTTAAAAATGTATATAATTTTTCCATTGTTTCAGCTTGTTAAATGAAATACAAATCCTCTTTACATGCATTTATCAACTGCAGATTGTTTGTAACTGGGTCCCAAATCATTAAATATCTTAAACAGAGTCCTCTTCAAAGCAAAGCTTAATTAAAATTAATTAAAGGGGTATTTTTTGTTCCTAAGCAATTTCTTGTATTAATGTAAACCGTGTTGCAATTTCACACTTTTTTTGTGAAAGAAATGTGCAGCAAGAGAAAAGTACACCAAAAGATGTCCTATCTCCTAATGCTTTATAAGAGTGCACAGGTAAGAAATTTACTCCAACCCCCCTCCTGATACACTCAGCACTCAAAGAAGACAATCCCTACAACCTGTATTTTTATTGTTATTGTATTGTTATTTTATGTAAAAAATGTCTCAATTTTAACGACACATTATAATGTTGAACAACGATGCACCTGAACTAAGCCAATTGAAAATCATTTTATCTAAGACAAGACAGCAGATGTTAAATGAGACAAGTAGTCACTCAACTCTCATAGTTGGATGTTATATGAAAGTACATCATTGTGTTGTCATTTTACATATCAAAGCATCCTTTACTGATGCAAACTCACGAATGAGAGAATTAATTCCCTTTAAGCAATGTATTGTCCGGTTAAAAGCAATACAGTTGAAAGAAAGAAACACTTCAGTATGTGTTGGTACTGACTTAAGATTATTTTAGTATGCTAAAATCATAGAAAAGTCACATATGAATGCCAAAATTGCAACGGTCCCTGGACAGTTCAAAATACAGAATTCCTATAAAGAAAGACACGATAAATTATAAAGAAAGACACCGTGGATTTACTCGCGGCACAGAGAAACCCGGAGAAAGTTGGTCACGAAGGTTCCCTGTACACTTACTTCCACGGGATTTAGTTTTCCTCCTGTTAAAACGCGCCCTTTGCTGCCACCGCGTGGGACTGGCTGCAATGCACCGGGAAGACGATTTCCACCCCTCTGTTATCCTCTTTTTTCCCATTTGACTAAAGATTAAAAGGTTTCCTCCTTTGCTTTATGTTTCAAATACAGCCTTGAATAAACAAGCTTGGTTACTTTTCTGTTAGGTGTTGCACAGCTCAAAGTCACCGCTGAAGTTCAAGTCTCTAAATGACTTCAGGTAACAAATGAACGGACAAGTCCCTCACTTTTAAAAGAAATATTTGGTGGCACTTTGATAAATGACATACAACACCTGCAGTTCGCCCTACCTGTTCAGGCACAATGAAGTTAATGGTTTTTCCAAAAGTTCACTGGGTTGGGAGCTAGATGGGACCTCAAGAAGTGGCCAGAAGTAGCCGCCAGGACAGTACTTTATATTAGAGTAGATAAGATCCAAACTGCATATATACACGTAATGTTTCTTATCAGTATGGATGGGGCTCAGATACCAGATAACTCCAGGCTGCTGAGCAGGTGACACAGACATTGCAAATTAAATACCTGCCCTTAATCTGAAAACTGTTGAGCAATGTCTCAACATTGGGTCCTGGACCCACGGAGGCACTTTTTAACTTGTAAAACCTTCTGTGCACACCTGCAGAGCACGTTGCTACTAAGGAATTTAATGTGAACCTTTAATATGCAGATAAAGGCCTCTCTCCCATTGAAACCAATCTGACACTGCTCACCAGCATGACCTGCAGTATGTGGGTTGCCCCTGGTAATGGGGACATACGGTATGAAACATGGAGATCCCAATGATTCTGAACAGTCCTCTGGCAGTGGCTGTGGGGATGTGCAGGTTGAAGACAATGGACATATCTACAGGTTTGGACACCATCACACAATAGATAATAAAAGGTTGAGGAAGGAACTACTCTCTTCTGCTTTTGTCTTTTTACTTAAAGAGGTCTGCATATGCTTTGAAAATCAAAATCCAGATCCAGTGTTAAAGACAGGTATTTTCTATAGCCAAGGGGAAGTGAGAAAGCAATGTTACTCCAAATCACTTCTAGCCATCCTTTACTTCCCAGCCTGCAAAATCAGGTATCTTCTTCTAGTCAAACTGGCAGTAGGACATCCATACTGGGACCAGTATTATTTAATATCTTCATAAGTGACACTGACCATAAGGTTGAGTGCACCCTCAGCAAGTCTACAAATGACACCAAGCTGAGAAGTGCAGTCAACACTCTGGAAGGACAGGATGTCATCCAGAGGGACCTGGACAAGCTGAAGGAGTGGGCCCATGTGAACCTCATGAGATTCCACAAGGCCTAGTGTAAGGTCTTTCACCTTGGTCGGGGAAATCCTTGTCACCAGTACAGACTGGGAGATGGTGAGACAGACCATCCCTGTGGAGAAGGACTTGGGAGTGCTGATGGCTGAGAAGTTCAACATGAGCCAACAATGAGTGCTCACAGCCCAGAAGGAAAACTACAACCTGGGCTGCATCAAAAGGAGCGCGGCCAGCTAGTTGAGTGTGGTGATTCTCCCCCTCTACTCTGCTCTCATGAGACCTCAACTGGAGTATAAATGTATAAATGAGATCACACTGCTCAAGACCGCAGGCACAGCCATCAGCACATAATGTTCCCAGAGGGATTGTACAGCAACATCCCTGGACAGACACACAAACAGATGAACACCTGGCCACACTGCAGAGGCCTGGGCCTCAGGGTGCATTCCCAATCCTAACTGTGACTAGGTGCAATCACTGGTCATCATCACATCTCCTGGTCACACCCTTCAGCCTCCCTCAGTGATCACTGGCAGTGATGGTTTAGCTCCCAAGCAAACTGTTCTCCCCTCTTCAGAGCACTGGTCAAAGAAAATGTTACAATGAGGTGACAGGAGTCGACAGACACTTTGGCAGAAGGGAAACAAACAAAGAAGTTGAGTACCACAAGAGAGCAGCTACTATCTTTTTACTCTCTGTAACCATAGCAAAAAAAAAAAAAAAAATCAAACCAAACCTTGTCTTTATTCACTACCTGTAGGCCTATGTTCATGGAAATAGCTCTGTATGAAATAAGACCTCCAAACAGGCTCCCACAGCTGTCGCAACATGGATATCCTCAGCCATATGAGGATAAAGAATAGTGCATAGCAGGCATAGTGACAGGGACAGATTTAACACCAAAGGCCACAGCTGTGATTTTGACCCAGACAATAACTAAGCCCCACACAGGTGCTCACTCACACCCTCCTGGTGGGACAGGGGAAGAGAATCAGAAGAGTAAAACTGAGAAAACTCATGGATTGGGATAAAGACAGTTTAACAGGAAAAGAAAATGCAAAACACAGAATCCATTCCCCACTCCCCATGGGCAGTCAGGTGTTCAGCCATGCCCAGGAAAGCAGAGCTCTGTCACGTGTAAGGGTGACTTGGGAAGACAAATGCCACCACTCAGAATGTCCCCTCCTTACCCCTTCCCCCAGCTCTACATGCTGAGCATGATGTCATACAGTATGGAATATCCCTTGGGTCATTTGGGGTCAGCTGTCTCAGCTGGGTCCCCTTCCAGCTCCTTGTGTGCCTCCAGCCTCCTCACTGATGTCAACCATTGCAGCAAGGCACTGTGGCAAAAGGCACAGACAGAGGTATTCTTTTGCACAGCCATGAAGCAAATAGCTTTCATATGGATTATATTTACTCAGGAAAAAATAATCTGCTCCTTGAAACAATTATGGCAACACGAAGTAGCTAGCTTTGATGATGTGTGTTGTAGAAACCCTCTTTTGAAAAGCACAATACCTTGTTCTACCTCAACTTTGAGAGGAGTGATCCAAGAGCTCTGACTGATGGTTTACTTTGTGCAGTTTGAAACTGAAACTTTTAGTTACATATCATCTTGCTGCCTTTTTGCTGGAATGAGCACCCAAATGTCTGCAAGAAACCTTCGGTCCACTCTGAAAAAGCAGTGTGGCTCCTTGAGCAGAGCGTTGTTGCCTTTCCAAAATGATCACCACACATTTAGGGCTGGGGCATAAGCTCCAGGAAAGGAGAAGCTTTACCCCGCAGAAAGCAAGAGGGCAGATACTGACTGACACCAGCTATTTTGGTACTAGGCTGTGCCTATGTCCATGAACACCAAAGCTGATTACCACGCAAACTCTTCAGTGCAGCTAATGGAAGCTTGTAACAGATATGGAGAGCAGGAATGTTGACAAGGACAGATAAACTCTGATTTCTAGACATGAGTCAAGCTTTCAAAATCATTCCTGCTTTGTCTAACAGCTAGTTATAGTTTATGGAGCATTTGAAACACCAAATATAAATCTTAACATAATACTAATAATAGTAGGACTGTAAATAGGGAAGCCAGAGAGCTGCAATGTTCCCACCCTCCTCATTTCAGGGATGATTATTCTGCCCCTTATTGGGCACCAACTCATATTTACCACATCATTACCATGACCATTTCCTAAAACACTCGTTAATTCTGTTGCTTTACCTGCCTTGCTCAAATCAATACATTTAGTCTTCATGCCACAATCTCATGATTAGTCCAGCTGGCCTGCACTTAGGTTCATTCACTCACACCCAGTCTGACTCCTATGCACAATTGGTTTATGCCATATTGTTAACAGGACTTTATACTCTGCGTATTTTTGTTGACACACGTAAGATTTGTATCATGCCACACCAGGGCCGATTAAATAACTCTTCATCAGACTCTGTTGGTATGGCTCTGATATTCTGCTATGAAGTAGTCATTCAATTATTTGCACTGTTCTTCAACTCATATATCCAGTGAGTTTCTTACTCCTTGGTAGAAACCCTTCAGATGCTACATTGCCTTTCATAAACAATGTGACTGTGGATTTTTGTCCAATGAACAAGATGAACAATAAACACTTTTTACAAGTTAGATAAGTAATGTAGGTTTTCTCAGGAAAACCAACACGTAAAAGTGGTATCAATTTTGAGATAATAGTAAAAAAGCAAGTCTTTTTAAACCAGTAAATTAATATACAAAGCTCCATTTAAAATACATTAAGACATAATAAAAAGATAGTAGTTGTTCACCCCTCAGCCTACCATAGCTTTTCCCTGACAAAGCACCTTATAGGGAAAAAAAATTAAAGAATACTTTTAAATCGGATCAGCAAATATTACTGTACATAACCAAAACAGCATTATACAACACATTTAATGTTTGTGTTTTGAGTACGTGCTTCCTCAAGTTTGGATGTTTCAAGTTCTTTTAACTCTGAATTTCCTGAGTAGGCACAATAGTAATACTTTTAAACTACTCAGCTCAAACTTCAAAACAAATTTGTTGAGCTATTCTTTTAAATAAAAAAGTAGATATAATAGTTGTTAGCAGCCTGATGTAATAGTTGATACGATTAGTCTGTGGACCCACTTTTTATAACTGATATTTTAATCCTCTTGGACAGTTAACTAATTAAATTACTATTCTACCTACTTTCAGAAAGAAGAGGAATAATAAAAAGAGAAAGTGACTACTAGTATGTTTACATTTTGGTATGCTCTTGTTCTCTGTAAAGCAGCATAATATTAAAAGTTTCCAGTAAAATATAATCTAGAGCAAAAGAGACAAAAAGAAAATCTGTAACTCACCTCATATTCCCTGCCATAATGAGGAACAGATTATAAATGTGAGAAAAAATGAAGAGGAAGAGGATGGTACTGAAGAACATTGTCATCCAAGACCCATGGTCTTCTCGAAACATTTTCAGACGGAGCAACTGACCTGTGGTTTGAAAATTATGAGAAAGCATATTTTAGTCAGTTAGCAAATGCATGTTTAGATCATAACAAAACCACAACATCGTACTAAGCTGTATTTCTTCTTATATCCAATTATTCAACTAGTGTGGGGAGAGCAGATTTAGTATCATGCAGCCAAACTACTCTTCTCTAGTTCTGCATGAACAGGTATCATTCCCACAAAATAACAAGATTTCTTCCCACAGACTGAAGAAAACCTGATCTGGGCTCTTGCAATCAGAATCACTGAGGTAGAGGTCTGAACAACACCTCACACCCCAGTTAGATAGACTCTGCACCAACAGATAATACTTAACATGTTTAAGAGCAATATAATTAGAATCATAGAATGATTTGAATAGAATAATTGGTACAGTGGTCATTTTTACTATTAAGGTAAAATCAGAAGGACTGATCAACTACAAAGTAGTTTATTAAACTAAAATTTACCAAATGCTGAGTTATAATGCCTTAGTGCAATATTGCAAAATAAGGTTCTAGAGTCTTAATATTTTTTTTCAACTAAAGAAAAGTCAGCCATATTAGTTCTTCCTCATTTGTGTGTCATGCACCTCAATCCAGTCTGGGATGTAGTCAGTCTCTTGCAGATGTTGCTGATGTGCAAAATCTAGAGTAGAAACCTTGATGGAAATGGGGTACTAAGCTTCCATTCCAGTTGGGGAGGAGCAAAGGTAACAGTGAAACTTTGAATGGTTGGAGAATGTTAACATCTTAACTAGGAAGCCACAGCTCTTGAATGGGTCTGGATAGACCTGAGGGTATGAAGCCTTTGGTAATTGTAGGATGAAGAAACGGACACATTGAGACTGGAAGAAGAGAAACAGACCCTCTAATGGTCTGGGATGGGCTGGTGAGGAGATGGGATTAGGTCAGAAGCAATAAAATATTCAGGAGAGTGGCAGAGGAAGAGGTTGTGTAGGATGAAAAGTTGAGTTTCAGCATGGATTAGGGCTGGACGCATGTGAACCTGTAATGGGGGAACATTAGTAAGAAACATGATGTGTTCACTCTAGAAATGAAACAGGAAGACCCCAGGACTGGTGTGGACTGCTGAAGACTCAAGATGTAGGTATGGGGCAGGAAGACAGGAGGACTGGAGCAGACCTGTGCAATGGGCTGAAGTGGTAGGTAGGATTTGAGATCTGGAGTAAACAGAGCTGAAGGATGGGAATTCTATGACTGGGTTGGGATTTTGACATGAGGTAGGAACTGTGTGGCAGAAGAAGCGATATGTAGGTTGGTGGCATGAACCAAGCTCTGTGACGGGGCGAGAGGGCAGCAATAACAAGGATTCTGACAGTGAAGAACAGGGAAGAGAGTGCAAACACACACATACATGTCACAAACCCCTGTACTTCTCTTTCACTGCTGGAAACAATGATAGCCTTAAGCCTGTCTAGACAGGGATGTGCAGGAAGTCTGTCCTTCCCTAAAAATCAAGCCGAGGCTGCTGTGGCAATAGTACTTCATCCTGACTTATTGAGAGGAGGGGCTTAATGATAAAAGATATCTCCCTTGCAGTTTGACATCTGCTCCCTGAAGAGCTGCCATTGCATATGGAATATTACTGAAACCTTGGATTAAAAACAGTTCTTGCAAAATACGAGTTGTGATTTCAGAAGGTCCAAATTAATGGAGAGGAAAAGCACAGCTGTGAATCTAGACTTCTGTAAAACAGATAGTTCCAACCTTTCTAAAACAGGTAAGAGAAAGATTTATTAAGCATTAATTGCACCTGTATTCTCCAAAGCAATATACTTTTCCCTATCCAGCTATTATACATTGATTAATACATACACATAAATATAAATGTCATATTTTCTAAAGTACTTTTTCACAAATAGTGTCTTCAATAGGCAAACTGTGACACCTTAACTATCCTTCTACTGGAGCTTATGTTTGCCATGTAGGACTTCATTAACTCTCGAGTAAGAACATGAATATTGTTCTTTAATGAAAGAAACAGTAGCTTAATCAAAATACAGATTGACTCATTAAGAAGAAAGGAATCGCATATTAACACTATCTACTTACCTAATTGCATACTACTACTGCTGTACTTATTATTGTTCCCATCATACTAGTGTGTGTATATGCTAAATGCAGTTGAACTAAAATATGTGACATGTTCCACTTAATACTCACGTTGCATTATATCCTCTCATGTCAATTCAGTTGAACATAAAAAGGGAATATATGAGATGATTATTTAACAGGTGAGATGTTGAAGTAAAAATGGCAAATAATGATTGGTATTTTAGCAACAAAATCTATGGCTTGTTTAAAACAGTATTAATTTGATAAGATGAGCTAAAAGGGTATGCTTTGAGAGTAACAGAAATATATTGGTGTATGAATAGTCAGAAATGCAGAAAACCTATTTGGTATATGGAACATATATATACTAGATTGAAATACTGTTGCAAACAAGCAAAAATAATTCTCAGAATAATCCTGAGAAATAAAACAATTTGTGTAAAATCGGGACTTCTACTAAAGAAAAGAGCAAGCGAAACTGAGGAAGGGACAAAGAGAGTAGATAAGGAATAAAATTATATAAAATAAGATAATTAAGATTATTTTATTTTTTCTTTTTATACTTTGGGCCAAACTATTTGCTTATTATGACCTTGTGAAAAATGTCAAAAAAACTCCACAGGTGTGGCAAAGAAGAATATAGTCCCTAGAATACATTTATACATACAAATTTAGCTATTTTTTTAAATAATCACGCTAAAGCTAATGGACCTTTGTATATACAAGTTAAATGCCAGGTGAATGACTACCAGTGATAAACGGTGAGCTACAATTTGCTACATACACAAACCAAGATTCTTTTCAGTGACACAAAGTTTCTTAGTTCCAAAATAAATTCCCTCAAAAAACCGATTTTTTACTGAAACAAGGTCTTCTATCTACTCAAAGACTTTGGAGGCCACATCAAATGGTACAATGGAGACAGATGGACATAGAGACTTAAGGATTTAAGGCCCTGCAACAAACCAGGCATTAAATCAGGTCATCACTGACCCTCTTGACTTTCTATAACAGTGTACAGACACTGCCAAGGACAGTTCAGAGCAGCTTGTAGATATTAACTGTCAAAGGGTCACAGATCTAAGCCATACTTCTTTCAGGTCCAGGAGAAAAGACAACCCAATAAGCAGGTACAAAATCCTGAGTCAAATAGGCCAGTTTTCAAAAAAATGAAAACTTTGCTAGCATCTTTAGACTCACAGCCCATAATAGGTTGGATTCATTAGACTGCTTCTTGTAGGAGACACATAAAATTCTTAAGCACTAATTTAGCATACGTTCTTGTCTTAATTATGAGTGACAGAGCCCATAAACTTCAACCCTTTCCTGGTCATATGTGTAATATTCTAATATCAAGCCCTCGATCAAATCAGAGGTATTCCTTTAATTTTGGATGCCTCATCATGTCATTGCTCTCCCTGCCCATTTAGTGTTCACAGCCATCTCTATCCAGGGTGAACTTGTTTAGCTGAAAAGTTAATTTCAATAAATTTAAAGTATTTTTTATCCTTGAAAGCCCAATCCAACTTTCAACAAGGTCTGGCAAGTCTCACAAGTCTGTTTTTAGTCAGCACTACCACCACATGCAACTCCTCATCTGTCACAGTATAATAATATAATATATTTAGTAATATATCTATCTGTCATGGTGCTGTTGCTTATTCTGCCACCAAGATGTGTGTATGTGTGTTGGCTGGCTTTGTTTATGAATACATGGACTTAGCAAGGAACACAGCAATGTTCAGAAAGTATTCTTAAACTACAGATGCCAAATTGGAATCAAACTATGAAGATGATCCTGTAGCTCAAGTTTTTCTGTTGGTGCTAAGATGGTAGACAGAAAAATGGCTGTTGCCTGATATAAAAACATGTTGCTTCTGAAAACTGTTACAGCAGATGTGCAGATCTAGTGGACATCAGAGTAGCTCCAGGGTTCTCAGGATACTGTGGGGCATGCTGACTGTGGCTACCCACATGCAGTGAAACTGGATCTCGACTGCAAAAGAGTCCTCAAATTCTTCTGACGGAAGACCAGAAGTTCTGGCTGTAGCACTAAGCTGGGGGTCGAATCTCTTGTGTTCTTCTCTTGCTGATTATGTTATCTCAGGAAAGGTTCTTTTTATGTCTGCACCCGTGCCCGTGTCCACCCCGTAAGTCACTTACATCAGTTGTAAAGCACCCTGTTTCAAGAATCCAGTCTTGGTTACAGCCTCTAATATCTACCATAATACAAAGAAGAGACAGGAGACAGTAGGAGTATTTTCAGAATGCCAAATATGAACCCCAAAGTAGAGACATGAGAAATGCCTACGTAAACATAGACATATCTTCTAATGACTCTCTGAGATCCAAATGCACCTGACTCAGCTGTGCAGTTCCAGCCTACTCAGCTACATAACTAACCAACTCTGGGCTCAGACCAGTGAACTAAAGGTGATGAAGAGAATTAGGGGATTTATTAGTTCAGCTCTGCAATTGTCCCAGTGCATGTACCAGGACATACATCCAGGCTTTATCCAGCCAGCTTACAGCAGGTGGCACAGCTGCCTGCATCCCTCCATCCAGACTTTTTCCAACAGCTTGATGAGATCAGGAACCTGAAATTCCCTCATGAAGCTTTGGCTGTGCTGTTTGTAGCCAGTTTAGGGCTTATTTATACTACCAATACAACTTGGAATCAAGTGCTTCATGCCTTTATTTGTAATTATTGAAAAGGAAGGCACAGAGGTAGGAAATAAAATTTATCTCAAATCACATACGACCTCTAACGAAGATGATTTTAGGAAAATATAACTTTCCAGAACCTTTTTAACTGAACACTCTATAAGAGTTAATGAACTATATTGTACCTGTTAGAGTGGCTACCTTTTAAAGAATTTACAAGGATATCTTATGACCTTCAGCTGAAGAAAACAACTACACCAAGTTTTTTTTCACAAAGTCTAGGGAGAAAAGTAGGAGAAGAGAAAGAGTACAGCTACCCTGGGTTAAAGTACAGTGCTTCAATACTAAACAAAATAGCATTTTGAGAGCAAACATTCCGCACCTGTGAAGCACACTGGGAGTAGAACAGATGGTTTTCTATCCATATTCACTTTCTGGAAAGTTATTTGACTGCTGAGCTTCCAAAGAAACAACTTTCCTTCTTCATTTCATTCCATACAGTTTGAACTATCTTTTTGGCAGATCCCTGTCTAGGTGAAACATAAATTTTCAAAGCATAATAATACAGTCTTTATTAAGCAGGTCTTCAATGTAGCTCGTGTTGGTTGTAATTTGACCTGCATCTTTGGAAATGTCACTTTGCATTAAGGTAGGCATGAAAGCAAAACATAAGGTTTGGAAAAAACACTACTACCAACAATTGAAGCTGCTAGAAAATTTTCAAGAAATGATTAAAATTTTGAAAAAGTCCTTTCTTCCACTCAAAGTATGCTTGGTATTGAGTAAAATTTGATCTTGACATCTGATCAAGCACTGAAGTGGACTCTGATCCATAAATGGCTACTTGGATGACTCTCATACAAAGCTGCTACTTGGACAGACCTTACAGTTTGGCATCTGCTGCATCATTTGGAGAGAGGTTCTGGGAACATGACAAACTGCAGTTGGTGACAGCTAAATCTGGCAGAATATTCCAGCCTTTATCTTGTTTTTACTAGGAGAAAGCAATCATTGGAATTAAATATAAGACTTTACAAGCACAAAAATCTTGCTTTGAAAAATACACAGCAGATCTTTATTCCAGATATGCCCTAACAGGCACTGATACGAACTGGCCCACAGAGTGAGACAAAATTAATTCTCTCTAACCCGACCATAAGCCCAGTGCTTTGGCCCGGCACATTACTTACAGAAGGATGTTTTTAAATAAACAGGTATTTTTCTCAGCCCTTTCGCTGGAAAGGTTGGTGCAGCAGCCTTCAGCACAAGCAGGATTTGTTTTGATGTTGTTTCTGGATCTCTGTCACAGCCCCCTACATGGCTGCCAACACTGCACATGCCTCTAGGCCGAGTGGGGATAACCAAGGCAGTACAGATGCAAGGATGGAACAAGCATGGACAATTACTGTCCTCTCCTCCACTTCTCCCAAAGTTAGGCACAGAAACATTAGTGGCCAAGGGGATGCTGCTGTTACTGAGGGCACGTGCTTTTTTTTTCTCTCATCTATCATACACTACACTAAATACAAACAGCTTGGATAATAATTCATCTATCTGCCTAAAAGATCTATCTGCCTGTGCTGGTGTTCCTGTAGAGTAAGCTTTAGGTGTTGCCTACTTGGAATTTACATACCTTTCAGATGGAGGAGAGCTTGTACATACCATATCCCAAATTCTTATGCCATTTCAGACATACTAGATTTACCACAGAAGTTCAGAGTTTTAAACTCAGCACATGTAATTTAATTTTTATTTTAAAAGCTGTTGGTCTCTCTTTTTCCTTCAGGCATACTCCATGGAAAGATGCTGAATGGTACATGTACCTTAATTTGCCACAGAAATCCCAAGCTGGAGTGGTATTGTTATTTGCTGATTCTGGTTTGTCTTTTCACTTTACTAGTAGGATTTCTCGGCAATATTCTTGCACTACGACACTACATTTACTGCACAAAGACACAGACTACGAATACGATATTTCTATTTAATTTGGCACTGTGTGACTTTACTTGGACTCTCATGGCACCTTTTTCAGTGTATTACAGTCTACAGAAGATAGCTGTCTATTCCAATGAAGCATTTTATCAGATCATAAGACTGTTTTTTAGTATTAATATTTATGGAAGTGTCTATTTCCTGACACTCATCAGTTTTGACAGATATGTAGGTGCTGTCCATCCTATCACTTCATTAACTTGGTGGGACAAAGGAAAGGCTATGTTTTGTACCATCGCGGTATGGATTTTCATAGTGATTGCGTCGTTGCCGGAGATCTACTACACAGTTGCAGCCAGAAGACAACATAACATCATAGATTTCCTGGGTGACATTGAAGGACCTTTACAATTTGCAGTGTCATTCACAATCTCCAAGATTGTATTGAGGTTTTTAATTCCCATCATAGTCATCTTTACATGCTACATGTTGACTCTCAAAGCATTACTACAACTCAGCAAACGTCAGCAGACAAGGAACAGACTTGTTAGACCTCTGTTACTGATTTCAGCCGCTATGATTGTATTTGCAGTTTCTTTCATACCTTATCATGTTATGATGTCAGTGATACTAATTTACAGAATTAATTGCCAACCACCATGTGGGAACATGAACACATTAAGTGCCATTTATAAAGTCACAGAGATCATCTGCAGCATCAACAGTTGCCTTGACCCACTCATATTTACGGTAGCCAATAAGACATTCTATCAAAGAATTAAAATTATAAAATGTCATCTCAAATGCCAGTGCTGCTGCTGTCTGAAAGGAAAGGTAAGGGACATTAGTCTGTCCCCAAGAACAAGGACTTAAACACAAGTTTTCAAAGACATTCACCTCTTGCTGCCCATGTAGCTTTGCATCATCAGAGTTGAAAATTTGCTCTCCTGCATGGTATAGCAATCTCTAGAGTAGGAAAGAATACACGGCCATGCAGGATAAAACGATGTGTACAGTAACTAGAAAAGAAATGCCAGCACCTCCTACCTTTACAGAAATGGTGTTTTAAATATTCTTATTGTAAATATACCTTAGTTTTCTCTGAAATAGCACTTCCTCTTTCCCTCATTCCTCTTTCTCCTGAAAAAAAGTTCCAAGTAGCTACTTAATTCTTCAACAGAAAAATACAGTAAGAGTACATAGTGTTGAGGAGCCTTCTTACAGTTTCTGTTAATTATTTCTCCATCTGTAAATGCTGCTGTGATTGGACTGTGCAATTAATAACAATCATGATGCTTACAGCTCAACTTCTCGAGCATTTGCAGAGAGGCTTTCTACAAGTACTTCATTTTAATTCTCCTTGCACTAGAGTTCCACCGACACTGACAGTAGAACCTCATTAACCCCTGTAAATGCAGCACATTTCTGAAAACAAACAAACAAAAAGTAAATAGTAAGATAAAGTCCATGAGGACAGTCAGAACCACAGTGAATCTTCCCATGAAGCAAATGCACATGGTTTGAAGAGCTTTGGTAAGTCTTGCTCCAGGCAGCAGGGGTTCCAAACTGATCAGCTGGGCACACTACCGCCACACCCTGGGCAACTATAGGAGCTTCTTGGACATGTTCTGCTTCAGGGGAGCATGTGGTTCTGCCATGAACTCTGAACTCAGAGAAGTGCACATAGGAAAAGTTCTGAAATACAGAGGAGGCTGAGCTGCAAGAAGAGACACTGCTACATAGCAGTACTTCTCCTGTTTCAGGACACTGTAAGATTATTAGTCTATAGTGCATTTTAGTCAAAAAACAACACAATATGCAGTCATCAGAACATCCACCTGCAAGAGTCATTAAATATGTGTTCTTTCAACATAGAACGAGATCCTGCTCTATAATCCACCACCACCTGCTGACCTGCCTTCTTGTCAAGTCCCACGTGCTACCTTGTTAATTATAAAAGTCTGTGTAAAGAAGTTGCTAGTAACAAAGTACTTTTTAATAGCCTTTGTATGCTGTTTTAATCCTTTAATTTCCATAATTATAATACAATTTTGTTCTCACATGTCTCTACGTGAAAATAATGCTATTCTATGTGGGTATTAAATCTCTCTTGTTGTACCTCTCAATTGTATTTAGTAAATATATATGTATATATAATATCTAGAACAATGTTTTTCTATTTGTCTATAACTGTGACATGAAATGAAGGACCAGGTTCTGATAATCGGAAACAATTCACATGTGTTTGGAAGTACTAGAAAACGCATAGCAAAATTGCATGCCTATATTCTGGGCAGGGGAGTTATGTACACCCTTCACTCTAAGTGTTGCTTTTTAACTTTGATAATTGCTTAATCTTTCAATTTCTCTTATTTTAAAAGAAAAAAAAATTAAGCAAAAATTGCCTACTGGAAACACAACAATGCTCTGGCTTCCTTAAGAAAGAGCTTTTTAATCCATGAATGGTCACCCATTGGCAATTACCTACCATAAATGTATGCTTGCTTCTCAGACTGATACAGAACCAATGTCAATGCCATTTAGTGACAAAGGTGCTCTCAGCATGAAAAAGGTTAAAACAGGAGAGATTAGTGTGAAGCTCTGGGCTCAATGAGTTTATTGCACCCACCGGATGGCATCCAAGACTGTAAACAGCAAGCTATTTCCAAAATCAAACACTGGTCATTTTTTATCTTTCAATCTATCTTTAAAGGTACAGATACACTGTTTCTTTCTCACTGTTCCACCTCAGTATTGCTCTTCAGAAGGTTTGCGTTCAGGCTGGGCAAAATTCAGTGTGAAATTAAAATACTCTTCTCTAGACACAAAGTTAAAAATGAAAACTCAATGCAGTTATGGGCTAGAAAAAAATAATTTCATTCCTCTGGGAAGCAGAGATTTTCAGGTTTTACCTGCCAGGATTTCTAACATGTGAAGTTCTTCGGGAGAAAGAGTAATGACTTAGATCAGCAGCTTCTCTAAAATTGCTAGAGATTTTCAATAGCAAAATAGTGGTTTTCTGTTCAGACAGATCATTTTATTCTCACTTCATAATACCTGATATGTAGACACTAATGTTACTATTGTATATTAAGCAGGTATCATTATAAAGATCTTTTTTGTTAATTAGGAAAGAACAATTTGACTCAGAAGAAATTGTGAAAAACATTATCAAAGTCACTTCCTGATTTTGGAAAACTTGGAATTTTTCCCTCTTGAAGTGCTGCCTTTATAACACCTAGAAATGCAGTCTGTGCATTTTGGGTATTGTGAGTCTGTGCTCACAATACCCAAAGTTGTTGAAAATAAAATTTAAAATGTCGATCGAAGATTGGATTGAAAGCTCCCAGTGAGCTCAAGACAAATAAAATAAATAAAAAGCTTCACAGATAACCCTTCCACAACTCCTGTGCAACACCTTTTGTAAGCAGCATTAAAGACGGTAATGGAGATTCTCAAGCAAAATCTAGGGTTTCTCTGCCTAGTCTTTCAGTGTGTGATGAAAAAAACTAAGTCAACAGTAAGGAAATTATGTAAAGACAATGTGAGAGTCTGACTCTAAATAAAGCTAGGGAGAAATTTCATTCTGATCAGGTAATCAGATCATGAAATGCATTTAACTGATCATGAATGACCTTTATATTCTCAGCGTGACTGAACTATGCACTATACTCACATGGAAAAATGCAAAACAAGATGCTTTTTACTTTCAGTCAGCATCACCCTACCAAAGAGCTGCATGGTCCAGGGCACACACAGTGGAGTAAGGCCAGCAACTGCCGTCACGGGGCTGGGGGAGTATCGAGGAGTGCTTACTGTACTGTGCCACTGACCAAGGAAGGACTGGGGAAGCAAACCAGCGAGGACCTGCCTTTCCAAGGGAGAATCTAGGTCTCAGCCAACCCAGAAGATAAAAGTTGCCACAAATTAGTAAGTATCAAGAGTATACTGATTTCAGCTGTGTGTCCTTTGATCCTCTCTGATCCCCAAGAATATGAGCAAGAGATACAGGCAGCATGGATGGTAACCCTGCTTTAAACTCTGCTGGGGACTTGCAGGAGCAAGTAGGAGACACCTCTGGTTCACTTGTGTAGGACTGAGTAAAGTCGTTGTCCTAGCTCCTCAGTTTGCTGGGATCCCCAGCAGAACAAGGGACAGACAAACTTTTCACTCCAAAACTCTAGTAAAATATGTTTTCTTGCATTGCTCCTTTTTGTGTCCCACTGAAAGAAAAATATGGAACACTCTGTGTTACAAAAGTAAATCCTTACCTCCATGTCTCTTTCTGTAGCTGGGTGAAATCCTACATGGTCCACAGAGTCCTATGAGCTCATAAACTTTCTATCAACAAAGCAATCTAGAACAGAAGCCCCATGCACACACAGGATAAAAGGTAGGAGCACCGAAGAAATCACCTTAAGCTTCTGAAAAGACTATTCCCAACCAAGCCCAAATAATGAAGAACAGAAGAGAAAAAAAGAATCACAGAATGTCAGGAGTTGGAATGGACTTTGAAAGATCATCTAGTCCAAGACCTCTACCCAAGCAGGGTCACCTAGATTAAATCACACAGGAATGTGTCCAGATTGGTCTTGAATATCTCCAGAGAAGGAGATTCCACAACCTCTCTGGGCAGCCTGTTCCAGTGCTACCTCACCCTCAAGGTGAAAAAGTATTTCATTATATTCATAGAATCATAGAATTTTAAGGCTGGAAATGACCCCTAAGATCATCTGGTCCAACCATTAGCCCACCGCCACCAAGTCTACCCTTAGACCATATCCTCAAGCACTGCATCTACCCATCTTTTAAACACCTCAAGAGATGGGGACTCAACCACCTCCCTGGACAGACCGTTTCAGTGCTTGATGACTCTTTCAGTAAAGTTCTTCCTCACGTCTAACCTAAATTTTCCCTGGCGCAACATGAGGCCATTACCTTGAGTTCTGTCGCCTGTTACTGGGGAGAAGAGACCAACCCCCACCTCACTGCAACCTCCTTTCAGGTAGTTGTAGAGAGCAATAAGGTCTCCCCTCAGTCTCCTCTTTTCCAAACTAAACAACCCCGTTCATATGGAACTTCCTAAGCTCCAGCTAGGACTCATTTCCCCTTGTCCTATCACTGGCCAACACCGAGAAGAGCCTGGCTCCATCCTCCTGACACTCACCCTTAACATATTTATAGACATTAATGAGGTCAACCATCAGTCTCCTCCAAGCTAAAGACACCCAGTTCCCTCAGCCTTTCCGCATGAGGAAGATGTTCCACTCCCTTCAACATCTTGGTGGCCCTGTGCTGGACTCTCTCAAGGAGTTGTATGGCCTTCTGGAACTGAGGAGCCCAGAACTGGACGCAATACTCCAGGTGAGGTCTCACCAGGGCAGAGAGGGAGGAGGATCTCTCTACACCTACTAGCCACCCCGCTTCTAATACACCCCAGGATGCCANGTGCACTCCATTCCCTCATCCAGGTCATCAATGAGCGAATTGAACAGTACTGGTCCCAGTACCAACCCCTGAGGGACTCCACTAGTTACACACCTCCAGCTAGACTCTTTCCCATGGATCACAACTCACTGGCTTTGTTCCCTCAACCAGCTCTCAATCCACCTCACTACTCTACGCTCCAGGCCACACTTCCTCCGTCTGCACACCAGGATGCTGTGGGAGACAGTGTCAAATGCCTTACTGAGATCCAGAAAAACCACATCCACTGCCCTACCATCATCCATCCAACTGGTTATATCCTCATAAAAGGCTTTTAGGTCCATCAGACATGAATTCCCCTTGTTAAAACCATGCTGACTGCTCCTAACAACCCTCTTATCCTTGATGTGCCTGGAAACATCACCAAGGATAAGTCATTCCATCACCTTTCCTGGGATGGAAGTGAGGCTGACTAGTGTGTAGTTACCCAGGTCCTCCTTCTTGCCCTTTTTGAAGACTGGAGTGATGGGAAGATGATGTGTGAGTGATGAGAAGATGGGGCCATTCCTACAAAAAGTGGCTGTCACAGTTCCCCTGTCATCTCTTCTCCTGGCCTGGGCATCTCACACAACAAACCTCGTGTTGGGCTGAGTCTAAAAACATCAGGTAATCTTTAAAAATCTACAGGACAAAAAAAAAAAAAAAAACCTAATGAAAAATCGCTCCCTCACCCTCAGCTATTCATGTTCCTCATGATACTCAACTGTGAATACACCTCAGTAGCTGACAGGGCTTCTGACATTTGTTTGCCTGTTCATAAGTGATTCTATAATCAATTAAACACACTTTTTTAAAGTATATTTGTTCAACTAGGCTGAACTAATGCTAATGTTGTCCTGACTGAAATCAAAGGTTTTCTACAAAATAAGAGTTAAAAGGCACAAGACATCTGTTCGTATTTACTTGGTTATATTTTTATTTGGAAATACATGCTCCTAAAATGTTTTATTATAATAATCCCCAGATAGAATGACATAAACAAATAAAATTAAATAAGTTTATTCTATTTTGCTACAATAAACGAACAATAAACTAAACAGCTGAGAGCCAAAATCAATATCTTCTACTACGGCAAGTATGCCGCAATACTGCTTTCTCACAGATCTCTGTTTGGATTAAATCTGATGACATGATATCCAGTTAAATGCCCAAGCGTTATAATGAGTTTGAACACATCACTCAATGTTGCAATGGTGTATTAACCTACAAAACTACCTGCAGGGAGTGGGTAGTATCCAGGTCCTGAGCTGTTATGGTGCTGGACGTGATTGTAATGTACTGGATGAATACAAAATAGATCATGGCCAGAAAGATTTGACTGTTTATGTGCTTGGCTGTGGCCAGAAAAACAACTTTCTCATTTGCTACTGTAAATTCAGCATTGTTTTGTAAGCAAAAGTTGTTAAAACAATAACCTCATCGTTGAAGAGAGAAATTTTGCTACAAATACCCCAAATCTCATTTCAAAGGAAAGCCATCTCTATGTACCCACTGCTCTGTAAATACTTTTATCTCACAAACTACCTGAAATTCTCACATGTATGAAGACATAAGCTTACCTTTCTAAAATGAAATTTAAAAACGCTCCTGAAAGATTGTTTTTCTCTTCAAGATACATAAATGAATGTATTCTGATATCAAAGTTTTTCTTTTCCATGCTTCAGACACAAGTCACTTGACAAAAAGCTATGTAGAACAGTACCACAAGGCAGTTAAAATACTTTGTACGCTGCTTTCCTCGGTGGAAGCCAAAGCCCTTAGGCAGAAGAAAATACACTCCTTGACTGATTTTACCTATAGTTGGAGGAACCATAGCAGAGACAGGTCAAGTGGCTAAGTCCACCTTGCAGGGGAAATGAAGCTTTTCTACCCCTGTCTTTGGGGGGACATCTGAATCTCAAGGATGCCAAGTCTCCTCATGCTGTGCCTGGAGCCCACAGAGGAGACAAGGCATGTTGGCCCTCATACATGGATCTACCACCTCTATACCCTCCCCTCCCCCAACAAAGTTCTTTGAAAAGAGACCTGAAAAAGTCCTCTCCCAACTGAGCACCTGCCAGCTCAGTTCCTTCCTCTTCATATGACTCAGCATGGATGGGGCTTCCTCTGGCTGGAAAAGGTGAACCTTACTCAGGAGCACTGCAGTCCTCAGCTTTTGCAGTCTAAGGTAAAACGCGGTCTAAAGTCACAAACTATAATAGTCAAGGTCTCAGCTACTGATGTCCGCACAAGGTACATCATGTGCTAGGGCAATGGGACCCTACCATCTCCGGTTTCTCAACAATCCAGCCAACACCAGTCAGAAGACTGACAGCAGTAGTCAGACATCTTTCCATCAGGCTTCTTGTGCAGTGCCCTGGTCTGAACTAGAAACTGCAGATGAGCAAATATAGGTGACATGTATAGCACTCTTCTCTCCTCTGGAAGGCCACAGAGCCTTTAAAGGTTGTTTGCTGTTTCTCGAAGAAAAAAAAGAATAGAAATACAAATCTTCAAATAAATGCACATTCACCTTTTAATACAAAAACAAGAGCAGGAAGATGGACTTTTGCTACTGCAAGAAAAAGGCTGACATTTTCTTTTCTTAATGGATTACCCAAAGGCAACTGAGAGCAGGTTGGTAATGGTCAGTGCCATCTGCTTCACCAAACATGGCAGGGGATTCATAAAGGCACCATATCTCCCTCTTTGCTTTACATTAATGTCATTGCTATTACCTAGATGCAATAGCTTGAGCTGTAGTGAAAAAGGCTGTAAAAAGCAGATAACACAGTAAGACTTAAAGCTGTGCCAGAATTACAGCACATAGGCAAGTTTAATTCTGAATTCTTCTGCATCTGTCAATTTCCATTATATAGATTTAACATATAATTTTAATTATAGACTTTGCTCTTACTAATGTTATTACTTCAGGTTTAGACAATTATGCTGATGCAGTTAAAAGGAAAACTGTAAAAATAGTTATTGATTTCCTATAATGTTTTAGAGCATTTTTTAGCAGGGAAGCAGCTGAAAACCCTGCATTAGCAACAGAAAATGCTAACACAACTGTTCTTGAGCTGTAGGTTTTTTAATTCTATGGGACTGTATCCCAGGTTACAAAATCAATGTGAAAAACATTTTCTCTCTTTATATGTCCTCACTGCATAACAAAAGAAGAGTTGGCTAGAGGGCACAGAAGTATTAATTATATTTTTGTACTCTTTATCTTTCAGGAACTTTTAGCATTTTTAAGAGCTCTACTTTTTTTTTTTAACTGTCAGACTTACAAAATTAATTTCAAGATTCTCCTCCTTTTTTAATTTTAGAGCTACAATGTTTCATCATCTTACATGCAGCACCTACAGAAACTACATTTTCCTCCTTTGAATTCACTGGAATCCAAATTTCACAGTAGATAAAAGAAACACAGCAGTATTGATATCCTGTATAATGCTGATGCTGAACTCTGTTTCTTAATGCTAGTGTAGTGATAGTCCATAACAACCTATAATATTCTGAAAGGAGGTTGTAGAGAGGTGGGCGATGGTCTCTTCTGACAAGTGACAGATATTAGGACAAGGGGAAATGGCTTTAAACTGCACCGGGGCAGGTTCACATTAGGTGTTAGGAAAAAGTTCTTCACTACAAGAGTTGTTGGGATGTGGCAGAGATTGCCTAGGGACGTGTTTGAGTCACCATCCCTGGATGTATTTAAAACACAGACAGATGAGGTGCTTAGGGATATGGTTTAGGAGAGGACAGGTACAGTTAGGCTTGATGATCATAATGGTCTTTTCCAACCTGATCTTTCTGTGATTCTGTGATTCCATGACTTGTCAAAATAATTTTCTTTTATTTCTATACTCTTTGTTCCTTTCTCCTGGAAATTCCCTGAAACTGATCCACAAGCTTATTTTTAACAGTTAATAGAGTTGCATACAATCTAGCTACCATACAGCTTAAAAAAAAAAAAAAAAAAAAGAATTTTTGAGTCAGAAAACAAAGCAGATTTTGTCATCATACATCTAGGAGGATCTACGGGTTTAAAAGTGCTCATTCTGGGAAATGGTCCAATGTATAGTATTAAGGCACAGTAAACATCAAAACTGACTGTAATATAAACATATAAAAATTAAACACAGTTTATATATATATTCTTTTATATCTTTAAATAATAGCAAATATGCATATTAAACCTTTAGTCAGATTTGAATGAGCAGTGCCCCTTCCTATCAAACACATGGAGTGGAGGTTGACAGAAAGCAGCCACCCAAACTAACCCCAGTGCTGAACTGGAACTCAATAGAGATTCAGATCTGACCATAAGCAATCACTGAAGGCTGGTAGACAGCAAGAGAGAAAAGGGATTTACATTTCCTCAAAGCAAAAAATTATTCACTGGGTCAGTCAAATACAAAGGATTTGCAGGTGTTCTAACAAAAGGAATTTGTGTCTCAAAGGAAATGAAACAATTGTTGTTTTAATTAAAAATAATGAGCTAGACTCCCTCCTGGCCAAGAACGGAGTACACTGGTGTTGGTCTAGACCTGCTCAGTGGATGACTGCTCCCATGCAGGAGGTTCCTTCTCCCTAGCTCTAATGAGCAGCATAAACCATACAGTAAAAAGAAACCCTGACCAGAGACAGCTTTCCAAACCAATTTCCCCATGTACCAATAAATCATAGGCTTTGGGGTTTTTTCTTGTCTTCAATAAATATTTTCAACTGTGTTGCCTGGTTGGGACACTGACTAAATCTCACAGAGCACTAACAGGAACCCCAAGGGTTACAGAGCATGTTTGTGTTCCCAGTGCACGAGGCCAGTGGAGAATTGATGCTGTGGGGCTGAGAGGACGTATATCCCAGTGATGAGCAAGATGGCTTTCTAGCCTACAGTGAAATACGGGAGTGTGCACTTAGACTTGAGTGTTTTCAACTTGCCAGAGAATATTGCTTCCTAACCTACAGAGTCAACTACCTATTCTCAACTAGCATCTGGGCAGACAGTTGTCTGAGCACCAAAAAGGGATATGCAATCAGGTAATCAAGTCCTCTATCAGCATTAGGATGTGCTGCAAGCTGCACAGAACTTACACAGGAAAGCTGATTATTCTACCAGACCCAGAACAGCCTGAGGGTAAGGCAGTTGCACATCTAACATGTGCCTGTGTGGCACTTGCAGCATTTTACAGAATATTGTGCCCACTGTTACAGAGGCAGCTGACAAAACTCCAACTCCATTAGCTTTGCCCCAGTTTCCCAGTTGTCTTACCACCCCTTTGCCCTCTTACTATGGGGTGGGGGATGCAAAATACTACAAACTAATATGCTAATAACTACAAAAATGATACACAAATAATACAAACCTATTTCATAATGAGCCAAAACAAGTGATGTGGAATGAGCTTTCACTGATTAAAGCATCTGCAAGATCTATTTCAACTTTGGGATGAAGTTTCCAGGTGCTGAAAAATGTTTTTCAAGTTCCCTACTTTGATAATGCCAGATTATTTTACAGAATTAAACAGCAGAACTACAGTTATGTCTTCTTTTAACCACCCCAAATCATACTTCTTGCATTTGACACTTTTTCACGCAGCTGTAAAATTCAGAGGGACCCATGAAAATGTAAGTATGAATATGTTTCATACAGATAGCTTCCACTGAAGCACAAATCTCCTGCAATGACATATTAAGAAGTGCTCATTAATCCTAATTTGCCTTTCTAGAAATAGCACATCATTCATTCATATTATATACACTATGTAATGGTGTCCAAAAAGGATTATTTACAACACAGAAATTGAAAGAGTAGAAATCCACAATATCACCTAAACCATCATACCCACTGTATTAGCAGCAACTTTGAAAAATGTGAATTTTAAATCATTTGATACTGCGTGATTTGCAGAAGTAACCGTGGCAAATACTAAGTTGAGAAATATATCTTTACTAGAAATACACTGGATGGAGAAACTGTATTTTCAGTGAAACGTAGGACAAAATTACAGATTTCCTTTGGAGCTAAATGAGATACATCATCAACCCAAATTTTCATTACTAAAAAAAAGCCAAGGGGTGGGTTGTTTCCTCAGCAGAACACATAAAAATGCTATTTTGCAGTATGTGCATAAAAAGCTAGTAAGTTGGTAGCCTGGCAGGGGGAAGTACTGTAATTGAAAATTGTTTCATTTTTTCCAGATATATTCTTTCTCAATTTTTTGTCCTTCCTCTTTAAATGAATTATCAATTTAATCATAAAAGCAGCGTACAGAACTGTTCATTACTATTCGTCCAGCGTATTTACAACATTTAGAGAAAAGAACTGTTTAAGCAGATGCCATATTCATTCCATACCACTAGAAGGTGCTCCTCTGTTGAGAGATAATTATTTCTCTCTGAATTGCTTCTCAAGGCTAATTTTCCCCTGATAACAGTGGTTCTGGTAGTCATTTACACAGACTGTAATTGCAACAACCACCCCTGTTATACAACAGCAGGGCATTATGTGCCGCAACCATTATCACAGCATGAGAATAACAGATCTGATATCACTCATTTTCTTGATAAATCTGGATCCCAGCAGAGCAGGACTCCAGTTAGTTTTGCTGGAAGGTGAGGCATGGAAATGTGGTGGAGCTGACGCACTGTTTCTATAAGGTTAGGAATCAGAGAATCAGAGAATCATTTAGGTTGGAAAAAAACCTTTAAGATGATCAAGCCCAACCATAAACTTAACACTGCTAAGTCCACCAAACCCATTTCTGGACAAAATGCACCCCTAGAGAGTCCTTTATGGGTTTGTCTGAAGTCTGAAGACAGAGAATCCAAGATAAAAAAGGCTGTAAGACAACCATTCCAACATAAGCATATGATCTACACCAATTCCACACCAACATTATCAGGACATCAAACCACATCTGGAAATCCATGGTTCAATAATTCATATTTCAGATAGAAATTTAGATGAGTCTCAATTGAGTTAAGATGTACTTATCAGGCATTCTGATAACCTCTGGGTATACACACACTGCCTCTGCAAGCTCTTCACATACACAGTAAAAACCTTAACTGCAAGCTGAAATGACTGGAGTTTTTCTAATCCAAAACGTCAGCCTACACAATGTCTAAAGATTTTTATGTCATGTGGAATTGGGTAAGATTTTGGTGAAACTGGGGATGGAAAAAGAGAAATGAGAATGGACTGATGGGCTAAGGTGAGATTCTGACTCTTACGTACAAACTTTAGACAAAGTCTAAAAGGGACCACTGCGGAATGCAATGTCTCAGAAAACTTTGAAAGCCTGGCTTTTATCAGCTCTTCTAGCTGAGACAGCAGTCACTAGAAAGGCCATGTTCACTGAGAAATGGTAAAGGATGAAAGTCACCAAACAGTTTACACCATTTAAACCATTAAAAACCATTAAGGTCAGTCCTCAAGGAGAAGCTTCCTGCTGTGCAGGAGACATGAGCATGGGCTTTCCCAAATCTCAGTATCACAAGGGAAGGAAGCACAGTATAATCCTCCACTGGAGCACTTTGGAGAGCCTGACCCGAAAGGCAAGCTAAGCTTAGAGGCTACTCAAAAATGTTCCCTCCTACTTAAGGATTACTAATGTCCTGGAGTACCCAACTTGTGCTGGGGCATTAACTGAAATTTATGAAGTCACAGCTGATTTGGAAAAAGGGCATCTCCAGAACCCTCTCTCCACAGAACCCACTTGTCTGGCCAGTTCGGAAACCAGACGGGAGGTGGCATTTAACAATGGATTATGGGGGCCTGGGTGTTAATCCAACCCTGCTGCTCACCCATGGATAGAGATGCTAGATGTGTAAAACGGGTTCTTTATGGTCCTCTTATCGGAAAAGAGTAAAGAGAATTTTGGTTTTACTTGGCAAGGTGTACAATATACTTTAAACAGCCTCCCACAAGGATACAAACAATCACCTACGACTGCTCGTGCTGCACTTGCTGAATTTGCACAGTCCCACTCCCTCAAGATGTGAAACTGTACCAATACACAGGTCACATTCTAATCGGAAAAACCTCTGATAAAAACGTTAGGGAAGCAGCAACAGCCATATGGCAGGCACTACACAACTCAGAACCTTAAGTTCCAACAGAAAAATGTCAATGAACAAGCAGAGAAGTCAAATTTTTAGGTGGATTGCAGGTAGTGCAACAGTTCTGCTGGACACCCTAAGTAAAACCGAAGAATCACAGATGCCGCAGTCCAGGAAAGAATTACAACAGTTTATGGGTACTCTGAGGTACTGGACAAAGCATGTACCTGGAGTTTCTATCATTGCTTGCCTGCTCTACTCACTTTTACTACGGGAAAACTGTGAAAATTGAACAAAGAACATGAAGAGACAGTCAAAACACTAATACAAGAATTAAAAACCTATCAGCCACTGGGACTAGTTCACCCTATGACCCTATTACAGCAGAATGGGGTTTTGCTGAACACTGTGCTTACTGTAATCTATTCCAAACTGGCCCTGAGGGACCAAAGAGACCTTAATTATCCAGCTCAACAGCATTTAAAGTGACAGAACAAAGAGACTCCAAATGAGAATAAGGACTTCTGTCCTTAGTCGGAGCAGTTAAACAAGTTGAGAAAATACAGCGGGAATAACCTGTTCAGACTAAAGGGCCACTTAATTTGTTAGAAACAACTCTAAAAGAAACCAGTCCCTCAGAAGGAACTGCACAAAAAGCCACCACCAGGACACATCACACCTACCTGCAGGGAGTAGCAGACAAAATACAACTGATTGAAAGGACTCAAAATTTCCCAAATTGCGAAAGCTTATGAACACCAACCCATTAGCACTGCCACAGCCGCTGACTCCAAATGCAACTCCCCTCACTGAGAAAGCAATGACTGAGAACATTGGGTTTACCACCGCCTCAGCAAAGAGAGTAAATGGCAGATGGTGGTATAAAGTTTCTGCATTAGAAATTACTGCCTGCAAACAAGTAATAGAAGGTGAAGGCAATGCACAACTAGGAACATTAAGGGCAGTTGTTCTAGCAGCACCAGAGCCGAAGCTATCAGTGTCAGCTCCTATGTCACATGGGCAACTGTCAACCAATGACTCTGTCAGTGGTGGGAAGCCCTAAATTGGGAGGTAAATAAATACCCAGTTTGGAGGAATGAAGATTGTCAGCTATTACTAGTCAAAGCTAGGAAAACACAATTTAAATAGGGAGGATGAGAGCTCACACCAAGGAGAATAAACCAGCCACAAACTGGATTAGCAAGTAGGTGAATTACCCAGAATTACCGGAATAAGAACAGGAGATACACCAGATCCCAAATGCTACCGACTGGGCAAACAGTCACATCAGAAATTAGGCCACTCAGGCTGAGAAGTGCTTTACCTTGCAAGCTAAAGGCAAGGTTGGCCTCTAAATAGAAAAAATATGTGAAGCTATCCCTAAAGGCTACCCTCAACATAAAAACGGAAAAAAACCCCACCCTGCTAAAGCCGCACCTCTACGTAACAATGAAGGGAAAACATGGTCTACACGGCAAATTGATCATATTTAGCCATTCAACTGTTCCTCAATCAAACAGGATGGTAGAAAGAGCTAATGGCTTATTGAAAAAGAGCCTTAAAACCACGCAAGACCCAGTGGGATATTCAAAAAGGGAATATCGCACAACATTACAGCCAGGACAGTCTGTAATGGTCAATCTACCATCTATCCATGCTGTACTCCTAACTCCAACTTAATCTTGTGGAACACTTGCCTGGGAACCTACTGATGGTGCTGCAAAGCATGGAATCAATGCATGGTGGATTTTCCTTTTTTTCTAACAGGATAACCTGTCTGGAAAACCCCAACTGAGACGAGCCTACTTTACCTTTTTTATCTAGCAGCCTTCTCCAGTATGAAAATCCTCCCATCATCCCACTGTTGTTGAAGAACCATAACACTTGCTTCTCCATTAAAACCACCTGTCTCAACTATCAACCATAAAATAAGCCATAATTGTGTTAATACTGATAAGCCACCTGTCTTGTCATTAACGGACAGTTACATAAATGTGACTTGTGAAACCCAACCATCTGTTCACAAGGGATATAGGCATGTTATTAAATATACCAGGACCATGGGAACACTCTCTAGTAAGAGTAATCAAAATCTTTCCACCATAGTCATGTATGGAACTAAAGAATACTTACAGAATGAGTGGAGCTGGGACAACTGTACCTTAGTACACCCTGGATTTGTAGTTTGCCTCTGGGCTTACCATAGCAAGGGACTATAGTTTAAATTTAAAACGGACATCACTGAGCCCAGCATGACATCCACCATTCCTCACTTAACATCTGCCCTAACTGTAAAGAATAAAATATCTCCACAAATATTTATATTTGGACACTATGCTGTCAAATATACAGGCTAGCAAAAAGTGTTATTTAATCCCTCATGGTCCTCCAAACAAGAGGAACTATTAATGCAGGTTAATATCCCTGCAATTAAACCTACCTGATCACCATCCCTGAGTATGTCATACACAGGATAGTTAGCATGGTTGCATGGGCAAACCCTCACCTTTCCAAAATGACCCAGGAGAGATATGACCGGCATTCTGGGTACGGGGTCAGGAATACTACACAGTATGAATGCTTAAGTTTTAGACAACCAAGTAAGTTCAGCAACAAATAATGTACACATTTTGGAATGTTCATTACAGTCTTCTCTAGCAGCACTGTAAACCAACCAATAGCTCTTATCTGACATACATGCCAGTGGGAAAGTATTAATGAGCGCGGCCACCAACTAATTGCAAATACACTACATGTAAACCAAATCAATGTCTCTCTTGCTCTTAGCTGTATTCATGCTCAACTGTGAGTACAACTCACTGTGACAATGGTATGAGAAGGTGAAGGAGGCACCGTACCCACTGAAATTTGAAAGGCAATCTGGGATAATGCAGATTTGAGGGGCACTTCCAATCCTGGTGGCACCTAGTTAATTTCACTTACAGCCCCACCAAGAATAAAGTCACAGCTTTCATTCTGACAACACACAATGCTTTGGTATACATCACATATCAGCAGGGATCAAATCACCGTGGAACTGTACTCTATACATTAGAATACAGAGCATGGGACCAGCAAAATGGGACAAAAGGCAAAGTGTTGATGTTGATCCATATGTTGTACATATGGAACAACAGAGATTTGTCATAGTAATGTTACTAAGGCCCTAGATATTTTTCTTGACACTAAACAAAAACTTTATTGTTTTGAAATACACCACAAAGAAACTCCTGAAAATGTGCATTGGGAATGGATGTGTTTTTGTGAGCAACTTTGAGATCATAGATATTGTTCAAATATCTGCACTTGTAATTTTAGCAAAATTGTGGGATGTGTCTTAAGTATTCATCTCTTGTCACAACCCACCACTTGTGACATTCTAACTATACATTGTATCAAGATTTATTGCCTTCCCCTGTTGGAATGAATCTCACATTGCTTGGAAAACTGTTGCAACATAACAAACTGGATGAATTGTTAAAATTTATTTGAAACGATGGAAAATAATGGTGGTTACTATCCACCACAATACAGAGGAAATAAACCATGTCCTAGAAAAAGTGAAGATGGGGAACATCTGGTGGAAAATTCCGGGTGGTCTCCAACAGCAACTGAAATACTGAACCTGAGGCTATATCCCATCATGATATCTCTTGCTATACTATGCCTGTTGTTAAACATTATTCTACATACCATACTTTGGAAAATGACTAAACAATTCATGGAAACAAAGAATCACAGAATGGTTTGGGTTGGAAGGATCCTCAAGGATCATCTAGTTATGACCCCCCCAGCCATAGGCAGGGACACTCTCCACTAGGCCAGGTTGCTCTAATCCCCATTCAACCTGTCCCTGATCACTGTCAGGGATGAGGCAGCCACAGCTTCTCTGGGCAACATGTTCCAGGGCCTCACCACCATCGCAGGGAAGAATTACTTCCTAATATCTCATTTAAAGCTACTTCTGGTCTAAAGCCATCACACTTCATCCTATAACTACAGTTCCTGAGAAACAGTCCCTCTCTAGCTTTCCTGTAGGTGCCCTTTAGGTACTGGAAGGCTTCTATAAAGTCTCCCTGGAACCTCCGCTTCTCCTGCTGAACAAATTAACCCATTTTCACAGGAGAGGTTCACCAACCTTCTGATCATTTCCATGACCCTCCTCTGGACTTGATTCAAGATTCTGTGTTGGGTTTGCAACATGGCTCCTTTAGGAAGCAACTAGAAAGTTTCTTAAGGGTCCAACAAAGCCAATCCCAGCTGTGCTCCCAAGGCAAAACTCCCAAACCCTGTTGCTGACAAGGCCGGACGGGCCAATCAGTGCCAGTCACAGCACCTCTGGGAATCGCATTTTAGAGACAGAAAAATGCAAACAGCCATATTTTTCCACCAGAGAAGAGTGAGAAGATGTAAGAAACTTTGCAGACAGCAAAGTCAGTGAAGGGAGGGAGAGGAGGCACTGAGAGAAGATTCCCTGCGGCCTGTGGAGAATACCATGGTGAAGCGGGTGTTCCCCCACAGCCCATGGAGGATGAAGAGACCCACTTGTAGCCCATGGAGAGGTACTTAGGCCAGGGAGGACCCATGGAGCAGGTGAAGAAATATGGAAGAATATGTGACCTACATTGGAGCAAGCCCCTAGCTGCACCTGCAGCCTGCGGAGAGAGATAAGAGGCAGAGAGAGACGGAGGCCCACGCCGGAGCACGTCTGCTGGGGGTGCTTGTGACTCTGTGGAGGACCAGGCTGGGACCAGCAGCCTGGGACTGAGAGACTGAGAGACATTTTAAGTGGCCCACGCTGGGGCAGTTGGTGAAGAACCAAGGCCCTGTGGGAGAGGACTCACAGACAGTCGGCTTTCTGGGCTGTAAGTGTGCATTGCTGGCACAAGCTTCTCATCCACCAACTGTCACTGATCACCTCCTTATTTTCCATGTACCTCAGCACATTTTCCAGGAGGATTGGCTCCATATCTTGTCATTAGTTATACTCTTACCAGGACTTCTGTGCATACGTAATCTTGTCTAACTGCATTTGATGAAACAACATGTGTACTTTTCTTAATAATTATAGAGGCTAGTCTAGCATAAAATCTCCCTCAAATTATAAGTGGAATGTGTCATTGCAAGTGCACTCTGCGCTGGGTTACAAACTGGCTGGATGGCCAAGCTCAGAGAGTGGTGGTGAATGGAGCCAAATCCAGCTGGCGACCGGTCACCAGTGGTGTTCCCCAGGGCTCAGTGTTGGGACCAGTTCTGTTCAACATCTTCAAGATGATCTGGATGAGGCGATTGAATGCACCCTCAGTAAGTTTGCAGATGACACCAAATTGGGTAGGAGTGTCGATCTGCTGGAGGGAAGGAAGGCCCTGCAGAGGGATCTGGACAGGCTGGACTGTGGGGCTGGGGCCAACAATATGATGTTCAACAAGGCCAAATACCAGGTCCTGCACTTTGAATCATAGAGTCATAGAATTTTTAAGGCTGGAAAAGACCCCTAAGATGAGAAATACAATGTTGGCATCACAGAGTGGCCTGGAGCTGCACCACCACATTACATGCCATGACTGAAGTCAATCTGTCTCTCCACAGAGTGGTAGTGTATGGTCATCTATTGCCTCTGTGCCTGTAAATAGACAATCATAGAATCATAGAATCATAGAATCATAGAATCATAGAATCATAGAATTGTTAAGGTTGAAAAAGACCCTTAAGATCATCCAGTCCAACCATTAACCTACCGCCACCAAGTCTACCCTTAGACCATGTCCTCAAGCACTGCATCTACCCGTCTTTTAAACACCTCCAGGGATGGGGACTCAACCACCTCCCTGGACAGACCGTTCCAGTGCTTGATGACTCTTTCAGTAAAGTTCTTCCTCATGTCTAACCTAAATTTTCCCTGGCGCAACTTGAGGCCATTACCTCTAGTTCTGTCGCCTGTTACTGGGGAGAAGAGACCAACCCCCNCTCACTAGTGCACAATACAGGAGGATAATCACCTTCCTGGTCCTGCTGGCCACACTGTTCCTGATACAAGCCAGGATGCCATTGGCCCTCTTGGCCACCTAGGCACACTGCTGGCTCATGTTTAGGCAGCTGTCAACCAACACCCCCAGGTCCCTTTCGGCCAGGCTGCTCTCCAGCCACTCCTGCCCAAGCCTGTAACGTTGCCTGGGGTTGTTGCGACCAAAGTGCAGGACCTGGCATTTGGCCTTGCTGAATTTTGTATGGCCTTAGTTTCTTCTTTGCCCTAGTACGACATGAAAGCCTGCTTCCTAGCAGACACACATTGCATCAGTGTCCCTGAAATAGATAACATTATTTAGAACGTGCATAAGCGAGCCTGCAAAGCCCTAAGCAGATGTCCATTTCAAAAGATCATACCCCAATGTTGCAGATGGAAAAATGAATTCAAGGCAATTTAAAAGACAGCGTGATCTCAGAAGATTCTGCTTCCTTTCAACTGACTGTTTTTAAATTTCCCCTTTCTCTGGATTTCAGAGAAAAGGCCTAACCCAACAAGTTTCCTAGTATCTTGACAGAAGTGGGAGGTTGAAGGATTTGGTAAATTTGGGGGTTTATGAATACACGTGAAAATTTGAGAAGGACTTGCTTCTTAGTAACAGGTAGGCAGGAACAAAGACTACTGCTAAATGCTACCTTTATTATTTGTCTTCAGAATGACTGACAAAGGCATCTAAAATTAGACATATTTTTGTTTGAATTCTGAACAAATTGTTGGGGGCTGAGAGAGGCAGAAGTTGCTATGCTAGAAGTGGAACAGGCAGATAAGGCAATGTGTAAAACAGAAAAAACATGACTGCTGCCTGCGATTTTTTACTCATGTCTTCATAAACTATTTTTCTGTATCTTTGGTTACATAATCTCAAAACTCTTAAACTCCTGCTTTGCTGAGCTAAAGGGAGTGCATCACTCAAAACATTTAAAATGTTTTTGGACATTTATATCGAACAGGAAAACACTCAATGTTTTTGTGATCACCACTGCTATCATTAAATTACTGTCATAAATTTCATTAAACTGCCATCAGAATTTTTACTTGAAATTTCAAGAGTCTCAGTCCCAAACACCTATGTAACAATCTGCTCTTAGCTGCGCTGCAGAGATTGGACAGCTGCATAACTCTGCAAAGTGGAAGTCAGGTCCAATGAAGCCTTCAAATGGGCACCAAGGAACCATAACATGCTGGTGACAGGGCAGTAACAAGTGAAGGCTATTTGTGGATTACATGTCGAAGCATTCCTACACAGTAGTTATGTAATACATGGTGGAATTGACTCTGCTTAGGACTAAATCACAGTTGTCTCTAGGGGGGGTAGATGGGTAAGAAAATCTCACCTTAGTTTGAACACAAAAGAAATTATAATGCTTTATCTGAACCAAGTTTTGAGAAAGTCTGGATGAAAAATCCTTTGTTTGTAAATGCTTCACAAGATCCCCGCTTCTTATTCAATATGTACCATTCTTGTCCCATTTCACCTTGTCCTGAGGCTCTGCTGCTAGGAATACCCCAGTGCTCAGTCTGCCCCTGGGAGGCATTTTGCCTTTCCCACCTGAGGTGACCAAGGAGGGGTGTGAATCCTCACAGCAGAACAGGCTCTGCTGATCCTACCATGCCTTGTCAGGGGCTATCCAGTAGGGAATGTTGTGCATCTCCTTCTGATGAAAAGAAATCGGAAAACTGTTTGGCAGCATAACCTCAGAAATGAGGTTATGTGACTTGTCTGTCTCGGGAATCAGATTTGGAAATATGGTGTTACTGCTCTACCTATCTCATAAGGAACAATTACCAATTCCTCCACCTTAAATGTCTCTCTAGCGAGTTGGTGCACTTAAAATTTTTAATTTTCCCATATGTAAAATATATTTAATAAATGTATAAAGCACACTTCCTCTTTGCTAACTAGTTCTCAAATCATGATAACATATTAGAAGTTTTATAAAGCCCACAATGTTGGGGTGTTTTCATTCTGGATTATTTTTTTTAAGGAAATATATGACTTAATAAAGCAATCATACTTTCTGATTTGAAGTCCAGAAGGATCACAGAAAGACAAACATTGTCCAGTACATGAAGGACCTCCATGCCACTCTGACAGCTCAAGAGCATCTTTGAAAGGGCACAGCGTGACCATGAAGATCACTTTCTCCTTGCAGCTCTCCACTGGAGACACAGCAAGGTGATGTTCCACACTAACAACACCCCCATCTCCTTGCTGTATGGAATAAGGATGCAAGAAAACTGCTCCTGCACTAGGCTGCACCTGCACTATGCCCATCAGTCTGTGCCTGATAGGAATAAACTCATTTCTATTTCTGGAAATTGGGGAACAGAGGCATTATTCCTGTAAGTGGCAGGCATCATTCCAAACTCACTCCCAGTCTGAAATGGAGAGAAAAATCTGAAAGTCACGTCAAAGAGATCAAAACACAGAGTTGACACAGCAATATTAAGTAGCAATGAACTTATTTTTAGTTTTCAGTCACTGGTTGCTAAATATTCTCTAGAGCCCTCCTGTTAGGGATAATCTGACACATGTAGCTCTTCTTGCCAGTCTCATGCTGCTGCTTGGGGAATGGGAGATGAGCCTCCAGTAAGCTTTCACTGAAGAGAGAAACTAATCTTTTTGTAGCTACTGCCTGTTCCTCTCCAGTTAAACTCTATATTTTATTACCAGAGGTAATATGGCATCAGACTGATTCCCCAGCTCATGCTAAGAGCAGACAATGGCAGTCTTCTCATTGAGCCTGATGAGAGGAAGCAATAAGATGCTAATGGCTCTTCAAAAAATACAAGAGTAAAAGAAGAAATTAAGAGGTCATTTGCATGCTTTATGTTTATCTTCCAAAGGTCACTTGTCAGCTCCCTCATGAAAGATGTAAAGTTTATTTTAAACTGGCATCTTAATTACTGGCAAATGTACCAGCACTGGAATCTGATGAGTCTGCACCCATTCTGTGGCTGGCTGCAAGCCTCTCCCTTTCTATGGTTTGTTTTTTGGGATTTTTTGGTAAGCTTTTTTGTTGTTGTTGTTGAGGATTCTGGCTCTCAGAAATGCTTGCTCACAGTCATTTGTGTGTTATTATTAGCAAACGGTTAGATTGGCTCCTTGGCACTACATTTTTGTAGGACCGAAATAATGTTATTGTATTGATTCAACATTTTACTGGAAACAAAAGAGATGAATTGACTGTGAAGCAATCACAGTAGACCTTGAATGCCTTCAACGGCATTAACTTGATCATTGTTATTGAAATTCATACTGAACAGGCTCTGGAAGACAGTAGTTTTTTACCAGCTATCACATTAGTTGCTTTCTATTAGGCTGAAGTCATCAGTGGAAAAGAAAAAGCTGGAACAAAGTTGCTGGGTATTAAGTGACAGATCTTACTGCAATGTAAGACACAGAGCTGACAACAGAAAAGAATATGCTCTATCAATCAGGTTAGAGTTTTATGCAAGTATTGCCATACACCCATCACTTGCTCCTACAGATGGTGGCACAATTGTTCATGCAACTACTATCAAACAAAAACAGGAAACAATCTGGCTGGAAAACAACCATGCAAAAGTCTTATCACATCTTTTTTCTTCCTTTTTTTTTTTCTATTTTTTCTATTTTTCTTTTCCAAATCAGATCATATTTGGTTCATTAGCTATTGCACAAACACCACTCTGAAAGTGATACACCACAGCAATACTAGTAGCAATACCACAGCCTAGATTTTACAGACATGACCACTAATACACCAGGATGCTGATTAGTCATACAAATACCACTGTACAAATTTATATTATGTCTGTTAGATACCTAAGAGATTCATTTTTCTTATGTAGTGTGCTATCATCCTGACTAAATCCCATTCTGACTAATTTCCCCTTGCAATCTGCATACATTCATTGCTTCAGTTGATCCACGCTTTAACTTTTAACATAAAAGCAGACACTGAAGAGTCTCTTTATAATAGGTTTGCAATATCTTTCAGAGCCTTCCAGATAAAATGTTTGACAAAAAGAATAATTCTTTCCGACAACAGGTCCTCAGTGGGTGTTTTGTTTGAAATCATCTATCCTGAAATTGCTCCCAGAACAGCACTACTGTCCATTAAAAAATTTGCAACATTAGTGTGTACCCACCACTCAGTGCAATTCCTACAGTGATTGATTTATTTAGTCAAACCAGTCTCTATGAAGCTGAGATCAACATTTAATTCTAAACAAGCCTCATACTGTGATTATTTCTAAGATAGCAACACATTAAATTCAACATTTATTCAACTGCTCTGATTTGCTTGCAGTATTATGATTCCTCTATTATAAGAAATATGACTTTAGACCTTGCTTTCCATAATTTGATATAACATAATAAGTATCTAGTTTCCATACACATCATTTAGAAAGGAACTTACAAATATAAATCCAGGCATACTCATTGGCAATTGAGTAAAATCCAGTCTCTGTAATCACAGGCTTTTTATCAGCTTTTAATACAACTTTATAATCTCTTAGAAAAATGGGCAGGTAGACACATGCATGTTCTGTAGCAAGTATATATTTAAAAAATTATGTGTTTAATATGCAGGAAAGGCTAACTATTATCACACATGGAAAACAGTCAAAGCAAAGATGCTAGACAGAAAATTAAAATATACTGCCTGTTTATCCCTACTGCTAAAAGTCTATTTAAATGAAAGCCGAATTTAAATTTACAGGATACATCATATCGATATGCATTGATGTAAAATGCACAGCCTGAACTTTGGACCAAAAACCCACCCACTGAACTGAGAATTTGGACTTGAGGTTGGAGCACAGAACTGCAACTGTGCATCTGCTGAGAAGGTAACAATTAAAACATACACTTTCTACAAACTAAATACTGTGTGATTTTCCAGACAGTGCCCCGGAGTCATATGAAAAATGTGCAAGAGCTTATTTTGAAATTTCTTTTAAGTCAGGATTTAAGATTTGAATGCATTTTGTGAATGCATAGTGTCAGCAAACAGGATCAGTTTGTAAGCTCTTTCTGCTTTTAATAAAGCAAAATAAATCAAAGAAATCTCTATGTACGTGCAAAAAAAGCTACCACTCTTTCCTGCCTCAAGTAACTCTCTCATGCAGAACAAAAAATAACAGGGGTTTATATCTTTATTTTTTATTTCTCTCAACTTCCATTTCTCACCCATGACCTTTTATTTCCATTGAAAAATAAAAAGCATGGCTGAACACAGTAACTAACCAGATAGAAGATAATAGTGATGAATCAAAAGAATAGAGTGGGTAACAGCCAAAAGGCAATTTCAAAATTCCATTTGTTCTGACCATATGCCATAAAGATAGCAAGAATGTACTAGATAAAGGCTGTTTTCCTTGGAAATATTTATCACAGGAGATATTTATCAAATGAAGTAAGTTATTTCTTGACTGAAGACCAAGAAATGTAATTGTTTTCTGATCTTGTTTTAAGTCATGAGCAGTGTCTTTAAGTCCTTGAAGAGGTTACTGTTCAAAGTTTGGAACAAATACTATCAACAGAAAAGATCTCACCATGTTCTCTGGCTCAGATCCCTACTTCTCAGCAATATAGTTTACCTACGCCATTATCTCTGTAAATTCAGAGAGATGAAGCCTAAATGATGTTTCCAGCACTTCTCCTTCCACTTTTAGAAGCATAACATGCTTGAATTTAATTCTAATATTTTTATAGTTCACAACAGTCGTGGCTATCAGACAGTGTCTGTCACAGATGGTAAAACTGTATTACAATGTAATTCTAGCTACACAATTTTTCTAGTTCATATGCAAACGCAGCAGCAAGAAATATAGAAGACAAGGGACAAAAGAGCAGGAAGGGCATAGAGAAAAAAAATATTTTCCACTCCTCTTTATCTAAAGTGAGATGTGCAGACTAATCCTTCTCAATTTCAATTTTCAGTATACACTGTGAGCCAAGATCTGACAGGGGAAGATTGACTGGTGCTATTTGGTTTCCTGACTGCAGGAAGTTAGACAAAGGCCACAAGAAACAATCAGTCACAATTTCCTCTGCAAACAGAATTTAGCAGAGAAATATTAATAAATTAACAAGGATTAAAAAAACAGAATGGTTCTAAACAATTACACATGGAAAAGGATTTACTAGAATCAGCAGCTACTTAAAAAGACTTACTAGGGAAAATAAAAACAATTCAGGGGTAAATTCATAAAGTGCTTGATGCCAGAAGATGCAGCAGCATATTTCCACTGACACACCATGTGGGTGCAGTCCCACATTTGAGTCAACACGAGGTAGGGCTGCTGTGGGCCCCAGCTATCTCAGCTGCACAGTCTTTGGCCACTGCATCAGCACTAGCACCCAAGAAAACGCATCAGTTTAAGGTGTTGCTGTAGACAACAGCAGAAGCAACAGGTTTTCCATGGATCAGCTGCCCAAGCTGGCTCACTGATCCATCACATTCACAGCTGCACTGGCTCAAGGGAGGCACCAAAATGATGTGACTGAGCTTAGGAGGGAGGTGGTGTGGTAGATCTACACAAAACTCAACATGCAAGTACTAGTTTCAAATAGGATTGTATCTACACCTATATTGGTCACCCAGTACATGACTATAAATATCCACTTGCCAGCACTACCATAAGGGATAGGAACCTCTTGCCTTAGTTTTATGTTAACCTACGTCCTATCTATGACATACACTTACAAATGCAGAAGGAATTATCATAACCTACCTAGATAGAAGGTAGAGAAATATTCTGTAGTCAAACTAGAACAGACTCCCCAAAAGAAAAAGAAACACATCTCTTGATGGAGCTGCATCCGGAAACAACTTGTTCCACTGATTGTCTATCCTTTCGGAAGAAAGAAA